>PVIH01004499.1:63645-139282 GCA_004025045.1 Sigmodon hispidus
GGGGGGGGGGGGGGGGGGGGGGGGGGGGGGGGGGGGGGGGGGGGGGGGGGGGGGGGAGGCTTAATACAAAATGAAGGTGTTTTGAGATACATGAGAAAACACCAGTTCTAAACAGCATAGCCATCCTTCTTTGGGTGGGTGGGGAGAGGTATTAGTAACTTATCTTGATACTGTGACAAAATACTCTAACCAAAGCAACTTAAAGAAGAAAGGTTTTTTCTGGCTCAGAATTAGAAGATGCCATACATCACTGCAGAGAACCTGTGGCAGCAGGAGAGTGAGGTGACTGTTCACATGAATGCTGATTCTCTGATCGCTTTCCTTTTTATCTGGCCCAGGACTTCATTCATTCAATGAGATGGTGTTACCCACAGTTAGGGTGGATCTTTTCAGTTTAATTAACTCAATCTAGAAACTTCTTCACAGACAGACTTGGCCAGAGACACATTCCTTGGTAATTCCAGGTCCTATCAGGTTGACAGTGGAGGTTATCTAACTCAGAGGTGATTGTTTTTGTCTTGTTTGTTTTTTCTTCACTGGAGTTGGAATCTTATTATTAGATTGTGTACTTCACCTTGTTTAGCACTAATTTTTTTGCGCTTCTGCACTGGATACCTGAGAGAAAATCCAGTGAAGGTAATGACCTCCACATTTTGGCAATGGGTTTCTTTCTGATGTGTGTGTGTGTGTGTGTGTGTGTGTGTGTGTCCATCCATCACTGGATGTAGGATGTTGCCATATTTGGGGAGGTACCAACTCTTCATCTCTCATAAGAACTTTATGTAGAAATCTACCTAACATACCAAAAAAGGGAGTGTGGGGGATCCAGATCCAGGTATCTGCACCTTCAATTATATCCATTCATTCAGCTCCTCCCTACTTCCTGCTTGGGAACCCCAGCTTCAAGGAGCTCTGTTTGAAACTAAAGTTTTAACATAGAGGTATGAGGAGGCTTTGAGTCAGTCCTTAGCCAGGAAATAAACTGGAACAGGTGGCAGGGGGCTTGGGCAAGAGAGTATGCTGAGTCTATGAGAAGTTAACTATTGTCTACACCACTGCATTTTGTGAGGCTGAAATGAGATCAATAGTCCTAGGTCATAATCAAGGCTCTTCATTCCAGGCTTAACTAAATGTCCTTTGGGACAAAAAGAGAACCGCTGCTGAAGACTATAAGAATTAAATCATAGGCAGCCTGTTGAACACCAAAACTTTCTAGTCATTCTTCCCTTTAGGATTAAAAACTATTAAGAGGCTGGGACTGGTGCCTGCCGGAGTTTCAGATGGGAGTGTCCACAGACTGAGTCATGTAGTAGAACCAGACACTGCTTTTTACAAAACCTGCCCCTCCCTTTCAGTCTCTAAGCAAAGTCAAAGTTATTTTCTAACATAATGATGCCTGTGTGAGGATGTTCATTTCAATTCTGTTCCCAGGTGGGTCCTAGAGACTCTTGCCTACAACCACAGTGGACATGGTACAGTCCAAAAGCCCACCAGTTATTTAGGCCTGGTGTCTATCCTGTTGGCCTTCTAGATAGTTTCTGTTCAGCAATTGCTCTGTCATTCTCCAGCCTGAACTGGGAACCATGTTTCAAATTTCTAGGGAAAATGTCTTCATAGAGAAGTTTTCCAGAAATATCCTGGGAGACTTAATTTGCAGTGAAATCCAATGTGGGCTTCTTGAGAAATCAATGGACAGGATAGTAGCAAAGGCTGACATGGCTTTCTGTGAGTTCCTATATCCTGCACTCACGCAGTGTTGTCTGTAATCATTTCTGAACCTTGAGAGGATGTCTCACATGTCTGCTTATGGAGAAGTTGATGGAGATTCTACATCTTGTGTGTCTGGACTGATGAGAAACTAATAAATGGGGGCTGGTTTGCCCAGATGAAAATCTCAAATTATCAAGAGCGACCCTATCTTCCTAGCAGCTAGCAGTAATAAACCATCCCTTCACGTCAGTTCCCCAGGCAAATGGCCTCCCCTTCAGTAGTCTCAGGACACCCTACTCGCCTATGTCTGAAGTATCTTGCCATCTGCTTTGTCATAACTAAATGAAGCATCTCTTTTTGGCTTGTGCAGAGAAATCCAGAGGATGGTTTCTTGTCCTGCATGGTGGCATTCCAGTGTCACTCCTGCTCGTTCTTTTGAAGTCTGAACTTCTGTAGCTGTTCTTACACAGTGCATGCATACCTTCTAGACCCTCCTGCCTAGGCCCTTTCTAGGGGACAAGCCAGTGTGGCAATGGCCCTACCTCAATATCATATGGCAAACTATGTGAGACTAAGAGACCCACTCGTGTCCCCTGGCTCTGCCAGCGCATCAAAATTACATTGGAGTTTGAGATAACTGCTGCCCTGGTGGGATTGTATTCTAAGAGTGTTGGCAATTGAACTTCTTCCCACTCAGAAGATCTCCTGCACTGTGCTTTCATCACAGCGCATGGTGGGTACATCACACCTCTCCTATCCATGGATTTAGCCTGTTTTATTCATCCTAAATCCATGTTCTGTCTTCAGTATATTAACCCTGCCTTTTTCAAATGATCATGTTGGATAGATGTGTTTTATTGCATGCATGGAGAAAATAGGATTAGAGAAAGCTCCAGGGCACATCACAGACCCCATTGTGCTTGGCCAGCCCCAGACACCTGCTTCACTTGCTCAGTGTACTTCAGCTAGCTCTAATTCTGGTCCTATGCATTTTCTGCTCCTGAGCACTGAGCCAGCAATTTGCCCACTCTGGACTTACCTTCCCAGCTTCATGTATGGCTTTCCCCACTTCAGTCAGCCTCTGACCCTATCAGAAAACCACAGAGGAAATGAAGTTGGTCTGGCTCGACTTTCTCCTGCTGACCCCTGTTGACACCTGACTGCCACAGCTCCTTGCTCACTGAACACATAAATCCAAGGTTTAATAATCTATCTTCGGATTTCACCAGGCTTCAACAATCACCAGTCTGTCATGTCAGCAAACAGCCTTGTCCTTCTGGGTGATAAATCAGGGTGAAATTAGCATTTCTCACACTCACACATACCCTGACTCTCTGCCACAATTTATTCAAACAAAATGCTTGGCATCTCAGCACTGCTGGAGGTGGGGTCATGAAGGTTTGAGATCACAGCTGCTCCTTACAGACAGCTCACCTGGCTGTCACCTCTGCAGGCTGCTTCTTCTAGTTGGGGCCTGGAGACACCAGCCCTGCCTCCCAGCCTCAGGGGATTTCTGCAGCTGCAATGCATCTCCTGTTGCTGTCAGTGTTTCTAGATGTGGGATGTAGTTCTGATGGTGGATTCCTGCCTCAGAACTGAGCTAGGACAGCCCACCCTGCAGTGTGCACTCAGCGAAAGCTTTAGTTGGCCCCTGCCCCTGCCTGGCCGGGCCTGGGATCTCCAGCTTACTTTCAGAGGCTAGTCTTCCCAGATGCTTAGGTGCACTCAGTGGTTCTGGACATTTGTTATGAAGTATCAAAACTCTGATGATTTTGAAAGAGGAGGATTTGGCTTGGCAAGTTTTCCAAAGGTTAATCTAGGCGAATGCAGACTGCAAGTCGGAGCCTGTTGGAGTGAAGCCGACCTCTCTTCCCTTCCTAGGCATTCTGATGAAGACAGTCACTGATGACCACAAATCCCCTAATCAATTGAGCCTTGGTGACCTCTAGGCCGTGCCACTTTCGGATGAGCAGGCGATCCCCCAGCCTTGAACCGGAAAGCACTACACACCAGGGAGGGAACAATTTTCGGCATGTGAAGGTTTCTGTCTCCCTCTAGTGACCACTTCAGATACCTGCTCTCCACCACCATCTCCACAGAGATGATCCACATGGGCTTGTGGGATGCATGACTAGATGAACAAGGGGCCAGGGACCTCCACTCTGTGATGGAGAAGGCTGTCCTCAGAAAAATCCCATGGGACTTGGGTCCAGTTCTGCCTCCCTCAAGACACTCAAGTTCTGAGCAGTAATTGGGCTGTGATCAAAGCCTCACTTTCAGAATCCTGCAAAGAGTATGGTTCCTTTAGAACTTACTAGAAGGAATTCTGTGGGTCAAGACTATTTTGTTGCTTTTTCCCCTTGGGGGAGACAAGTAGAAGTGTCCGGTCAAAGCCTGCTAGACTTGGGCTTTTCTGTTCCGTCAAGTGCCCACGGGCTGATCTCTAAGTCCCCTGTGTCACGTTCTTCAGTGTTATGGGGATCAAACAGTACCCAAAGTGCTGATGCCCAGTGAGCATTTTATGAGGAGAGATATTGTTGTTGTACTACTGATGCCTCCTTAGGGTTCAGCTGAGGTAACAATAGGCTCCTGTTTCCCACAGTGAAATCCGTCTCAGGTCACCTTGTCCTCATTGTGGGACATCTAAGCATGATAATGATTGGGTAAGAAAACCAAGACCTAAGTTTTCCCTGTAGGGGACATTCCTCCTATGCTGGGTCTCTCCCCAGAGCAGGGTACTGCAGAACCTGACCTCTGTCACTGAGTTCTGCTGACTTCCAAGGACCTGGGCTGGTCTTTGCCTAGTGACCTCTGTCAGTACTATGTAACGCGCATCTCCCTGAGGCTGTGGAGAAAAATTGTGGTGGCTTCTAAAGCATTTTTAAAATGTACGCAACAGACAAATAAGAACACATAGTACCCTGCCATTGAGTAACTCCTTTAAAGAAGTGGGCACATTGTATGGGAAAGCTGACTTGCTGGAGCCTAGGAAGTTTACCTAGAACTCAACAGTACTGAGCTGAGAGTTTAGCATGTAATCTCATGCAGTCACTGGGAGCTCAGGAAATCCACTCAGACCGCTACTCTGAGCTGTCTCAGCTGGTCTCCCTGCTGCCTGCTTGTTCTTTTTCCTCCATTCCATCCATGTACTGTCTATGGGTTTATTGTTCAAGCTTTAATCTTGGGGTGCATATACTGAGCCCAGGAACCGCACACTAGTCCTTCTATGGTCTGACTGCTGAGTTCAGCCTGCCCCCCCCCAAGCTATGCTTCAGACTGCTGGTTGGGGGCCTCTTTCCACTATCTACTAGGCTCCTGCCTCTCCGCCTTCGCCATGGACCATGTACTGCCCTCTTCTCTGCCTGTCTCACTTTCCTTACATCTGCTTTGTTTGTTTCCACTCTCCACTGATTCACATGAAGTGTTGAACAAGCTGGCTACTGTGGCTCAATTTCTGTAAAATCTGTGTATCTATCATAATGGGTCTCATGTGAGATGGTACACGGAAAGTGCTAGTCCTTGGCCTCAGCTTCAGGGGTTTTAATACCACTATCACTTAACCATCATCCTCACTAGCAATAGGCCTTCAAAACATGCCCCAGCCCTGTGTGACTGGGTTGTTCCTACACCCTTCCTGAAACGCTGAAGTGCTCACACCATACTCAAGATCATTTCTGTTTGCCTTATAAGCAACATTGAGCATCCTTATTTCAGAGCCGCCCTGCCCCCACCCAGTGTGCCCCCACCCAGTGAGGAATGCAGTGATGATAATATGAGGTTCCTATATGAGACCTCCCTGTTGGTGGCCTGTCCATCCAATCCTAACCTGTAAGAGTGGCCTGTACATTGATTCCTTCCTGATACCTGGAATTGCTGGGAAGGTTGTGTTGACAGTCATCATTCCACCTTATAGTTAAGCACTTGAGTAGCACACCACAATTTCTAGGATTCTCTGGACTATTACCATCACACACACCAGTCTTGAATTGCATGCTTTCTAAGGCTGTGTAACATAATACTGTGAGCTTAAATTATTGACATCTATTCACACAGCTCTGGTTGAATTCCACCATAGGCAAGGGTCCCTTTTCTTGGCTTGCAGATGGCCTGTGTATTCACACAACTTCTCCTTTGTATACGTGGCCTTGGCACAGCTCTGTGTGTCCAAATTTTCTCTTATAAGGACAATAGTCAGAACGGATTGGGTCCCATCATAAGAACCTTGTTTTTACTTAATTGCCCTTTTCAAAGGTTTGTCTCTCAAATAGTCAAAATTTGAGGTGTATTCAAATGTGTGATCCAGGGGCTCTGGGATGGAGGCATGGCCTTTGTGAAGAAGGGTCATCTTACTCAAGTTCCTGGACACAAGTCCCTGAGAGCCTGTCTGCCAAGAGGCATGTGATCTCACTGTCATGAAAGACAGAAAGAAATTTCTGTTTGCTAGGTTGAAAAGCCAAGATAGGCATCAGCTACAGCTTAGCATTGATGTACAGCTTATAGCCAGAGCATCAACATACAGATGTGGGCAGAATCAGTTCAGCCCCTAACAAGATAAACAGAGTGGACCACTGCCTTGCTTCATGGACCCCTGCTAAAACTCTGCTTATTGCCCTTACCATGGGGTGGCCCACTTTAGGTCTTTCTGTCTCTCTGTTGCCCCCTTCTGGAGGCTGTGGGTATGGACAATGGGAAACCAAGGGGGACCTACATCTCAGTAGCTCTGAAAACGAAAGCTCTGGGAACAAGATTTAAATCACACATGGGATTTCATGCTCTTCTTATTTATTAGGATGGGCTTTCCCCATGTGGGCTTTATGGGTCCCGTCCATCTGTCCATCTATCTACCCCACCTCACTTGCCTGCATCACCAGGAAATGCATTCTTATCATTCCCAGCTCTGGGATGGGAGCCTCCATATGCTCCCACCTTGACTCAAGCTCCTTGGCCCATGCTTTACATCCAGATACCTGGAGCTAGTCAACCAAGAGGTGTGGGACCTCACTGTCATGAAAGCTGGAGGGGAGGAAAGAAGTTTCTGTTTGCTGGGTTAAAAAACCAAGATAGACAGCAGCTACAGCTTATAGCAGTAACATTCTCTCCCCTCATCCCGGAGAGGCCTGACCACATGGATGACTTTCATGATTTTACATCACTTGCCCACTACTCACAGGGCCCGCTGGCAGTCGGCTGGCAGATCACCAGATAAACATAGGCTTCTTGCCCCAGACCAATGGCTCTGTTGCCCTTCTGGAAAAGATAATTAAAACAGCAACAACAAAACCCAGGGTATCTTGCCTTTCCTGAGTCTCTAATTGTTTGATCTTCCCTAGATATAAAATTTTGGTTTTGTATTGGGACAGACCATGAGCAGAACGCTGAAGACATCTCAGACCAATTGTGTGGCAAGAGAGAGAAGGAAAAAAAAAATGAGGAAATCTAGGAAGGTTCCTCCAAAGAGGGGTCTTTAAAGCCAACTTAAAATGGTGTGTGGAACGTCAACTCCACCTGCAATCGAACAAACCTGGGTTGGGGTCTAAGCTGAGTGAAGCCCTGTCGTAGAGGCCATACCAGGCATGCCAGGCTTTCACTGGAGTGCACACGGTTCTGGCAGTTTACACAGCTCATTGACGAGCTGCCCAGGAAATTAAGGTTCTGCGCCCATGCTCCAGACCAACCTCTGGATAGCATCGGATAGGAAGGACCCAAGCCCTTTCTCATCTCCATGTGCTTTCTAGATACTATGCCTGGGAGTCAAGATCTACAGAGACAAATTCTACAGCCCAGAGTTCTCCACCTGACTACATATAAAATTACCCAGTGTTATATTTACATGTGAAATGTCCCACATAGACTCATGTGTGTGAACACTCAGTCCCCAGCAGGTGGCGTTGTTCTGAGAGGTTGTGGAACTTCGAGGAGATGTAGCCTACCCGGAGGGAGGAGGAAGTCATCAGGGAGCAGGCTCTAAGTTTTTATATACCTCCCAGCTTCCTGTTCTCCTCTCTCTCTCTCTCTCTCTCTCTCTCTCTCTCTCTCTCTCTCTCTCTCTCTCTCTCTCTCCATCCTGATTGGAGCACATAGGCCAGAGCTCTTGGAGCACAGCCACCAACTCCTACCACCACTGGGCATTCCAGCAATGACACACATGTTTTCTCAAACTATGAGCCAAGATAAATCTTTCCTTTGTCAGGTATTTGGCCACAATTACAAGACAAGTAATTAATACAGCTGGGGGAGGGTGTAGTAGCCACCCAGTACCTCAGTCTACCTTCATCAGCATCACCAGGGGCCAGACCTAGAGGAATTTAAGTTTCCTAGTGATTCCTCTGTGGAGCCAAAATTGAGGTTAGTGATATGTCTAACCTAAGAGGTAGCAGCATGATACCACAGGAAGGGACACGAGTCCTTCCCTTGTCAGATACCATGTGCCTTAGGCACATTAGTGTTGTGTTTTGTTTATAAACTTTACAACAGGAATGATTCTGTTACATGAATTAGGCACTGTCTAGCATGCCTTAAGTGGGCCATAGATGGTTGCCACCCCCAGACAGAAGCACATCAGTTAAAATGCTGCCAGGTTGTGGGCAGTGAGCAATGGGTAAATATGTACTGTGTGTTTTCTAGGCTTTCTGTTGCTTATGTTTTATTCATGCATATTAAATGCAGAAGCCTCTCTAAGAGGAGAGAATTTGCAGCTTGACAGTTTCAAGACAAGGGACGATATTTATATAAATCAGGATCAAGGAAGGCAAGAGTGAGATGAGGAGAGATGTTCTGACCAAGGTTTCACCTGCCCCTGGGAAACTGAGCCTGAAGATGGTTGATCTCCTGGGAGCTCATTCTTTTCTAGTCTGGTGCTGCCCTCTGGTGGGAAGAGTCACAGACTGCATCTCTTTATCCTCCCAGAGTCAGGGACCGGACAAGGTTAATTGGAATGCAGCCCTGCAGGATATCCTCCTGGGACTCCTCAAGCCTGGTAAGGTTCTAGGCCACATCCATCCTGTCTTATGCACCCACCATTGTGTCTAATGATGTCTGTTCCACAAGGTAGATATTCTCATTCCCAGGTGTAGCATTGAGATTATTATTGGTCATCTAGAAATTGAGGCATGAACCGAAGGGCTTGGGTCCAGCTGATTCTACAGCCCTCTTCCTGTGTCAACATGCTAGCTCTTTGAAGAACCAGTTCTTAGGATTAGAGGTCGAGTCTCCCTCCACCATTGGACATAAATGTCCTGGGAGCTGCTAAATTACCTCTCTGAGTTCTGTGTTCTCATCATTAACTTTCTTCAGCTCCTCGGAATGGTTTCCTGACCACAGTTTTATCAGATGGAAATCTGAAGAAGTGGTGGCCCCAGAATAGCAGGGTAAGAATTACTCTACCTTCAGACTACATTACTCCTCCAGCTACACAAACTAGAGTTGGACCACTTTCCTCCCAGAGGCAGAAGCAGTTAGCCAACCGTGTCCACTTAGAATAGAAGCCTTCACTTTCTGAGAGTAGTCTCCATGTCTCTCCCAAGAAAGATCTGAGATTTGGTCAAGCAAGGAGCTCTCTGCTCTGCCCTCCCTCACTCTATGATGTCCCCGTTATTGCCAAGACATCAAGGCTGTCACATGAGACCTCTGTCCTCTGATGCCCTCCTGGGGCTGGGCATTAGCTCCTCCCCTACCACTTTCTCAAGGACAGCCAGGATGCTGCATTTCCCTTGGATTAGCACCTCAGCTGCTGTTGTGCTCTCTGAAATTCTATTCTTCAGATAACAGTTTTTGGGGACTAGGGAGGTGACTTTGACTTAAGGTGTTTGTCTTGAAGTGTGAAGGCCTTGGTTCAGTGTAACAGAACCATGTAAGGCTAGATCCCCATGATCCTTTGGTGATAAGGGAGCTCCCCCAGAAGCTGGGAGCCTTCTCTCCTGGAACATTGGGACTAAGACACCTCGGGGCAAACAAGGTGGACAGTGAGATGAACACCCAGGCTGTTCTCTACCTCCCTGCGTGCACTGAGGTGGTTGAGTGGTTGCTCGTGTGCACGTGTGCACATACATACACACACACAGAGTTTGAAAAAAATAAAAATAGAAGCTCTTCAGGAACTTTTGTCTTTTGTCCCTGTGATTTCAGTCTTTAGGAAAGCTACGCACTTTTCTTCCAATTACTCTAAAATATGAATCTTCCACACAGGAATAGGTTGGTGGGGCTGAGCTAAATGCGCATCAGTGTTCCTCTGTGGGTCATAGCGATGATGACGCACAGCATCTCGACAGTCATGATAAAACTGTATCAAGCTGGATGCAAAGAACTGTGAAAGGCCTTTGATGCCCATTAATCACTTAGACCTCCAAAGCAGCTTGGCAAGGCAAGGGCTTTTATTATGGCCACTCTGAGATGAGGCCAGAGCTTTCCCAAGACTGCCTACCCGGTGGGTCCAGCTCCTGGCCACCCAATGCCAGGGTCAGCGTTCCAGAATATAGTGGCGGGCTCACCTCCTCTGTTGTTGATCTAGCCTCAAATGAGCCTGGATTTGAAGAAAAGGAGGGAACTGCTCCAGAAGAAATAGGTCACAAATATAGTGATACAAAAAATGAACTTGGGAAACGGTGCTGTCTCTATGAGTCTGGATTTTTATTGTCTCTAAAATAAGCACCTCACACTTGGTACCCTGAGACTCTGGAGATAGGGTTTTTCTCAGTGCCTTTTACAGAGATGGAAACTGAGGCACTGGTGCACTGACACCATCCTCCTTGACACACTGATAGCAGAGCTGACCCACCCTCTGCAGGTAGCCTCTGGGGCCTGTCCCACAAAGAGAAACCGTGACTCACAATCACCGGATGCAAAGTGATCAGCAGTGTTTGGGAAAAGGCTGGATTGGCAGGAGGCTGGCTTGGCATTGATTTCAATCCACATAGAGTTCAGAGGCCTGCAGTATCCTCAGGTTAGCCTACATCCTTCACTCCTAAGTGAGAACCAAGTCCCATGTCACTTTGGCACAGAGAAAGGTAAGGGCTGGAAGGGAAGGTCACCATTTTATTCACAGTGATGCCAGCTATGCCCTGTGCCCCACCCCACCCCAGTGCCTCAAGTTGGTGGCCTTGGTGAATCTTGGTGGCAGATATTCATTGGAGGTATCTACATGCACAGCCAAATGGAAGATTGGAATGTGGCTCCAACTGTCTCAGCTTCCCAGATTCTTCTGATACACAGCCAAGTTTTGGGCATCAGTGAAAGCTGATCTTGTGCATCTGTGCTAAGGTCACACCAAGCTGACATGGGTGCTGGTATTCCTCACTACAGCCCCCTAATATTTATCTTGTTAGCATGCCTCTTTCAGATGGAATCCCCAGCTTGGTCAGGCTGAGAAATGCACCAGACCTTGAGTGATCCTGGGACCCACAGCAGCCTGCTCTTTGACATACTAAGGCCTATGCCAGCTACTTTTGAAGAGGCTGGAAGAGCTTTCCTGCTGTGGTTATTACAGATGCAGTTAGCCTGAGATCCCTGCAAATGGTTTCTGCATTTAAACAGCTGCGTTCCCTAGCCAAGTCTGGAGTTTGATTTGGCCTCAGTCTTCCTTATCTGCAAAGGGTTACAGTGGGTAAGCTGACACCTAGAGGTCACAAGTCATGTGGCAAAAGTAGCTGAGATCTTGTGAGCTACACAGCTCCTTGTATGAAGCCACAGTGAGGGCTGTTGATTGTGTTGTTAAAGGAACCATGAGATCATAGGCAGAAATCACGTGGTCCACAGCATCCCACAGAAGTACTCAACAAATAGAGGTAGGTGTGTGTGTGTGTGTGTGTGTGTGTGTGTGTGTGGTATTCAAAATCACCACCTGTACACAGTCATTTTTCTCCAACATAAAACACAGATATCCAGCTTCACACATTGTGATAACATAAAATCTCATGTAACTTGTAAACATACTAGAATCAATACTGTGGAGTTACTTCCTTTGGTAGCCCTGCCCACCTCAGTAATCATGTGACTAATAATAATAGAAAAGCTCTAGAGAGATGAGTCCATGGGTAAAGTGCTTGCCATGAAGCCGTGAAGACCTCATGTGCACACGCAGCACTGGAATCTCAGTGCTCCTGGGGAGCATCTGGAGGCTCACGGGCCAGCCAGCCTGGTCTTCACAATGAAGAACAAGGGGAAGATGAGGGGCAATACCCAAGGCTGTCATCTGAACTCCATGCACTCTTACACTTAAATGCGTGTGCATGCACACATGCAGAGCCACTTTGTACACACAGAAAGTAAAAATGATAATAATTCTCCTGCTCTCCATCCTAGCTTCATTTCTAACTTCTGTAAGATTCATTTCCCTGCTTTCCAGCATAGCCTGTCTCTCTCATTACGGCTTCACTTTGCCACCTTGGATCCAGATGCAGACTTAGACTCACCTGTGCTCTCTAAAATTCATCCTAATTACTGTGACTTGTTGACAGTGGTCATCCTGTAAGTGATCTGTGTTCTGTGCTACGCAGACATTCCAGAATGTAGAGCCTGCAGGTTATCTGAGTGGACACTGTATATTGAGGTCATGGTTCTCACAGAGTGCTAGTATGAGCATTATTGGGTGTGTCCCCCAGTACACATGGGCACACCTTTTTATGGAATACTTTCTGAGATCAGGAACCATCCAAGAAAAGGCTGATATATACTCATCTTTTTTTTTTTTTAGATACTGGCAAAGTTTGTTCAAAGTGATCCATTTGCATGCCTATAATGTGCCACAGACAGAGTGACTTTACACACAAACGTCATAATGTACTTTTGGAGATCTCAAATCCATAATGGGTTATGTGGAACTAAAATCAAGATGGTCAGACTAAAATCCTTTCTAGAGAGGCAATCTTTTTTTTCTGTCTTCTTGCTTTTGGGGGTGCTTATGTTCTTGACTAATGGCACTTGAACCCCCTTCAAGGCCAGGGTGAGAGGTCAAGTGCCATCTCTCTGGTCCATGATGGGAGCTCCTTCCCTGATGCATCTGTACCCTCCACTTCTGAAAGACCTTTACACTTCATTACCTCCACACACAGAGGCATATATGTATCATACTACATATGTAATAATATACTGTGTGATATATAATAATCTAGTATCTGGTGTTATTTTAAGGTTGCCTCCCTGGGTGGTGGCACACTCCTTTAATCCCAGCACTTAGGAGGCAGAAGCAGGTGGATCTCTGAGTTCCAGAACAGCCAAGAAACCCAGTCTTGAAAAAAAAAAAAAAAAAAAAATTGGGAAGGGAGGGGAAAGGGAGAGAGGAAAGAAAGAAAGGAAGGAAGGAAGGAAGGAAGGAAGGAAGGAAGGAAGGAAGGAAGCTTGATTGGGGCTTAGCAGTTAGTATCTCTGACAAGCATCATGCCATCAGCAACATGCTGGCCAGAGTTCTAATCGCCAGCACCTTGTACAAGCCAGATGGGCTTGCAGCCAATCTATAATCTCATCACTCAGTGGGCAGAGATAGGAAATCTTTATAGCCCAAAGGCTAGCTAGACTAGCTGAATTATTGAACCCTAGGTTTAGTGAGAGACACATCTCTGTAGAATGGAGAACATTCAAAAAACAGCACCCAACATCAAAGTCTGGCATCCACAAGCATAAACACACACACACACACACACACACACACACACACACACACACACACACACTTACCTGACCATCTGTCTTCTACCATAATTCCCTTGAGGATGAAGGCTGTGGACATGTTTTGGGGGCTTTTATTTTATCTACCAAAATAGCAATATAGAATTTGCCTATGAGATAACTTGGCCCAGCTGCAATGACACATCTTTATCTTATACTGCTACTAAAAGAACATGGTAAGTAGGTTGGTCCATTGCCCCTCATCTTCTATAATACAAACCTCACAAAGTTCAAGATACCTGATTTGTTCACTGCCATACTAGTGCCTGGCACAGGGCGCATCACAAGGTACATGCCCAGTACACATTGATGATTGACAAACTGTAGTTAGAAATCTAACATGGCAGCTTGACAAGACCTTTGGCCCATTCCTCTTTCTTCCTTAGATGTGGGGAGTCTGGTACTAATTTTGAAGAATACATAGCATGGGAGAAGGCAGTATCACTATCAAGAGGTGCTCCTGGGCATCATTTCCTTAACATTTGCTATGGTCCACACTAGCTAGCCTGTCATGGCCAGAATGTTTTCATCCTCTGTGCATGAATCAAGAAATTCACATCTGTCTCCTAAACTTCCCTTATTTGCTATTTTTACTGTTTTGAAACAATAAAATACAAAACTCTTAGTCTGGAAGAGATAACTAATGGTTTTGTTTGCTAAATAATTATATTTAAACTGCTTAAGTGTGTATATCTAAACAGCATAGAAATTGTTTGAAAATTAGTATCTAAACATTGAGAGGAAAAAAATATCTCTCAGTTGTTCTGCTCCCTAACAATTGGTCCCTTTAGGGAGCCAAGAATCCATTCAAACACTGCCACCTCCACTTTCTCCTCAGAACTGATTTCCACAGGGGCTTTTCCTTCTAGCAGCTACAGAAAACTCAGTCCTTAAAGACTAGATGTCATACATGCAGACACAGATACACACACACACACACACACACACACACACACACACACACACACACGTTACAACAATTAATTTGTTTTAAAGGCCATGAATTTGAAATAGATCATGGAAGGGTATGTGGAAAGGTTAGGAGGGAGGAAAGGGAAGAGATATAACTATATTATAATTTTAAAAATACAAAAACGATTACACTAAAAAAATGAAAAGGCTGGGAATCATAAGAAAGAATAGTGCGAGCCCATGCTGATACCTCCTGCTGCTCTTGAAGTGGACCCGAGTTTGGTTTCAAACACCCAGAGTGAGTGGCGACTCAGAAGCACTTGTGACTCCAGTTCTGAGTTATCTGATGCCTTCTTATGGCCTACTCCAGCATCTGCGTGCATATGATACACGTGTATACACTGAAGCACAGACACATACACATAAAATGATAAATGAAACTGCTTGCAAAAAGTTATTCTACAGTGTTCATGAGATTACAGGGGCAGGGCTCATGGTCCCTCACCACCCAATTTGGCAACTTCAGATGAGCACGAGTTTTAAGGAGGTGGTAGTTTCACCAACAGAATTCTCCATTCCCTCCCAATGACAATTTTCTCCTTCTGGGCATATGGCCACTAGAAAGCAAGGGTAGTGTCCACTGCCCTTGACAGCATCAGAGGAGCAAATGAGCTCTGGCGCTGATAGAAAATATTAGATCTGGGGTTTCAGTCTAGGTATTCAGTCTTCACCTGGAAGGTCCGGTTGATAGCCTAGAGAGCCCTGGCCTCTGGCCCTTTGCGTGTGATATGTTGAGTGACATCCTGCCGACAGTGGAAGGGATGCTTGAGGACACAAACTTCCTCTTTGAATTACTGACAAGATTACAGGTAACTAAGGATGTCAAGTGTTGTGTTTGGGGTTAGATGGGGTGGTAGACAGAGGCCACTCACTCTGCCTTGGTGTGTTCCTGGCTTCCTTTCTCAGGCTCTTCCTCAGTACACCCTTCCCATAATGTACAGACACCAGGCAGACAGCAGAGGGCACTCTTGAGCCACAGATTAAAAAGACCAACAAAACCATTCCCCTCCAGACCAGGACCTGTTCCACACAGGGATGCTACAGCTAGGTACTATTTTGAGATAGTTTTGCTAAATTAAAACCAAAACAAAACGACAAAACACAGCTTACGAAAGGAGAGCTGGGAACAAATTCACATGTAACTTTCTGTGAGATCCCTGCCTCATACCGTCCACTTTCCCTAAGGAGCCAGGGCCTTGCTCCAAGGCTACACTGTCTGAGATCTTATGTCCCCTGATGGGAGAACACCCGTCCTATGCCATACTATTGGGCTGTCCATAAAAAACTTTCAAAACCAGTGTGCTGTTGGGTTACTATAATCCCTCTCTAAGGAGGAACCACTTGGCCCCTGAGAGGCTAGGAATATACCAGATCACTGGGCCCTGGGGTCCATCCCTGTATCCCGTCTCTCTCTCTCTCTCTCTCTCTCTCTCTCTCTCTCTCTCTCTCTCTCTCTCACACACACACACACACACACACACACACACACACACACACACACACTACTTCATTAGGCTATCATAATCTATCTATAGTGTATATAGTGTAACAAAGCAGGTTGCCATGCAGGTCCTGTAGACACTGTTCCTTTCCAAAGTTAACATGTTTTCCCATTTGAAACTTTTTTCTTAAATAAGAATAGCTGTGAGATTTGGGGTCTGTGGCTGTCCTTAGAGTATTTTGAAACAGATTAATTTCTTTCTAGCGGTTTATTCTTGTGATACAAAACATTATTTTTCATTGTGTCTGTCTAACTGTCTGCAGGCTAAAGTCAAGAGATTGCTTTGGGGCTCTGGGCTCCTATTTGTAAAGACCTAGTTTTCTTTCCCAAACACTTAGAAACACTTGAACTTGGGTCTGTAGCTTCTGGAGTTTTCTTTTGGGCCCCTCCTGTAAGACAGTGAGTTCTATGAAGACTTAAACTGTATGAAGTGTCCTAGGGTTAGTACTTGGCTCCTAGAAGGATCTTAAGTGTGTTAGTCAATTTGCATTGCAATGACAAGGATGCGGGGGGGAAACTCTTAGTGACAAAGTCCATGGTCACTTGGTTCTATTGGTTTAGGCCTGTGGTGAAGCAGAATGCCATGGCAGAAAGGCATGGCTGGGCAGACCTGCTGGCTTCCTGGTGGACAGGAAGTGGAGTAACTCATAAGAGTTGAAGATAAAATGAACCTGTACAGGGCACACCCGCGCCAGTGAACCACAGACTCAAGCCCCACCTCCCAAAGAGCCAGTCAGTAGACAGATGTACTCTCCTGTGAGCTCAGGCTCCCAGTGACACTAAGTCCCAGGTACACCCGCTCGCACACACTGTTCCAGATCATCTCCTTGGATATGAGTTACTGACTGTCTTCACCAGATAACTGTCTTTGTTATGAGGGTATTATACTTTCCTCTTTATCCACATGGCTGGGGTCATATGCTCAGAATATGTTTCTGAAGACTGAAATTAAATTAGGCACTAATAGCCTGTGAGTTTTAGTTTAGGTTCAGTACTTTTCCAAGACTGATCCAAAAGTTTTATGTAAAACTTATGAACTATAGTCTCCAGGTAACTAAATACGCAGCCGAGGCCTGTGGTCATCTTCATCTCAGACCCACAGACGGGCTTGAGTCCAGTGGTTCCACAGTGTGGGAAGAGGGTGAGGAAGCTACGATTGTCCAATGTGCAGTCACTTCTTCTCAATGTATACCCTTGTGTGGATTTTCATATTTATTATGTTTATAGAGTATAGATCTTTGGTTGCATTTGAAAGTAGTTTGTGGATTGGATTTTTCTCATTTCCCAAGAATTTTTGAGTTTGTAAGAGTGCCTAGAATCTTAGCAAAAGAAAGAAAGCACAGAAGGAAGATAATAGCTAAAATGAATGTAAAAATGAAACGGTAAAAAATACTTTCAGAATTCTTTTGTGGGGTGTGTGTGTGTGTTTGTGTGTGTGTATGGAGGAAGAGCGTGTGCATGTTTATGTGCAAGTATCTGTGCACATGTATATGTGTGCATGTGGAGGCTAGAGGTTGGCATCAGGTGACAAGTATCTTCCATGGTGGTTCTACACCTTCTTTGTATTGACTTCCGGTATCTCACTGAACCTAGATCTTGCCAGTTAAGCTAGTCTGAGGGACTAATGAGCTTCAGGAATATTTATGTCCCCAGCTTCCTGGTATTGGGATTAAGGACTGGCTGCCACAGTTGGCTATATGTTAGTTCTAAGGATCCAAATGTAGGTCCATATATTTATGCTGGTGGTGCTTTGCCAATTAAGTCATTTGTCCAGTACCCCTCCCCTTCTGATTTCTTAATGGTAGAAAACTACTTACTAGCAGATTTGGATTATTTTAGTATTTCTGATTGATGTGTCAAAAAGTCCTCTACAGGTAAGAGAAATTGAGCCTATGAATATCTTGTTGGAGCAACCTATGGGATTCCTGGAGATAGGCTAGAGAGATGGCTCAATGGTTAACAATGCTTGCTTTTCTTACAGAGGATCCAGGTTTGTTCTCAGCATGTACATCAGGTGACTCACACCCACCTCTAACTCCAGATCCTGGGGATATAATGCCCTCTTCCATACCTCTGAGGCCACAGCAACTCACATGAATATATTCACACTTATACACACAATTTAAAACAGCAATAAAATTTAAAAAGAATCCTGTGTAATTCTAGCATGATATGGTATTTTTGTGGCATTCTCAATGATGAAAAACACTACCATCCCCTCTGGTCTGGATAACTCCTTGTATTGCCATTTGTAATAAGCAGGTATCTTACCAGGCCCGTGTAAGATAGTCTCTTGACCTTTAGTGATTATGCTCCTTAAAGGGCTTCTGTGTTCTAACCTAACCTTTTGTTTTCTTCTTGCAGGAATCCTGTTCACAATGTTGGTATTTGGACCAGCCTGTGGATTTATTCTGGGCTCCTTCTGTACCAAAATCTATGTTGATGCCGTCTTCATCGACACAAGTAAGGAGCAGATCGCAGTTGCTATGTGCCCATACAAGCATCCCCACTCTCATGAAGGAGTCGTTTGCCTCTGGGGCTCCAAGACTCCACACACATTAAGCAATATTCTTGTGCTGCTTGGCTCTGTGTTACTGTGACATATATGCCTGAGACCATCAAGAGAAAACAAAGAAGGGCCTGTTCTGGCCCATGGTTTCAGAGTTCATGTTTGGTTGGCATGTTGTGTAGGGGCCTCTGGGCAAGGCACCACTTGATGTTGGGGAGCATAGGATAGAGCAGAGCTGTTTACCACATGGGGCTGTGAAAAGAAGAGAGGAAGAAGCCAGGGTCCCTGCATAGTCTTCACAGGCTTGCCACACAATTGTCTTACACACATACACACACACACACACACACACACACACACACACACACACACACAAGTGCAAAATATAAATACAAATGAAACTATCTGGAGCAAAACTTTCTGTGTTCTTAATAGGAAGAGGACATATGTTTCTCAGATGCTCTGGGCTTCCCACCTGTGATTCTGAAATGAAATGGGATGACTGTCAGGGGAAATGATGTTGTTCTTTTTAGTTACTTGTCTCATTGCAGAGACCAAATACCCCATGTGATGGTTAATCTTGGCTGTGTACTTGACACACCTGAGAGATTGCCTTTATCAGATTAGAAGCATGTCTGTGGAGCATTTTCTTAATGGCTGACTGGTATAGGAGGGCTCAGCTCACTGTGGTAGTATCATCCCTAGGTAGGATGGCCTAAGCTCTTTAAGAAAGGTAAATGGGCACAGGCCTGGGCATGGGCAGGAGCCAGTGAGCAGCCTTCTTCCAGGGTCTCTGCTTCAGATGCTGCTTCCGAGTTCCTGTGTTGGGTTCCTGGCCTGACTTATCTCAGTGAAGAACTCTCACCAAATGTAAGATTTTTGAAAAGTGTTTTATCTTAGCAGCAGAAAAGCAAAGTAGAACACTTGACAAGAAGCATCTTGGGAGAGGAAAACTTGGCTTTATAAGTCTGAGAAATCCACCCCGGTGGGGAAGACGGGGCAGCGGAAGTGTGATGCTGCTTGACCATTTTGCAGCCATCGTCAGAAAGTGGAGAGCATCGGACCATCATGCTTAGCTTTGTGTGGGGTTTCTGCCATCTTGGTAGGAGGGTTTTTGTTTTGCTTTGTTTTTTAAAATGAATTTTATACATGCATATAATGTCTGTATGAATCAAACCCACCCTCTACTCTCTCTCTAGCTTGTCCCACAACCAGCACTTTCCTCTCCCTGTTTCGTGTGCACACTCTCCCTTTTAACCTGCTGAGTCCATTTGATGCTGCGCCTGGATGTGTAAGAGTGCAGGACCACCTGCTAGAGCATGGGTAGCCTTGCAGGGGCCACAGACCTGATGAAAAACTTACTTCTTCTCCCCGGCCACCTGCTAGTAACTTCTCAGCTAAGAGCATGACTTCATGAGCAGCACCCCCACCATCGCCCCACCCCACCACCCCTCCCCAGTCCATCAGTCCAGGCAGAGGTTTTTGGCTTCTTTGGTCTTGTGTGTGTGTGTGTGTGTGTGTGTGTGTGTGTGTGTGTGTGTGTGTTGTGTATACAATTGCAGCCACTGAGTTCATATGTATAACAGCCTTGTCATGTCCATCAGACAACGTTTCACCCCTTGAAATCTCCCCAGAGCTCTTTTCTAGTTTTCAGACTTCTGTGAATACTCTAGTCTAAATGCACAATTCTAAATGCACATATCCAAGCTTTCAATCTAGATCCCACATAAGAGAAATAGCACAGAGTTTGTTTTATTTGGCTTATGTTACCTCACTGACGACGATTATCTCCAGCTCTGTCCATTTACCCCTGTTTCATTATTCTTTACAGCTCCATGTAATCATGTAAACCTGTCACGTTTCGTAAAAGTGTGTGAGGGTTATTGCTTCTTCTTACCACTAGAGGGCATCAGAAATTTATCCACCCAGTGCCTGACAGAAGCCCAGGCATGGGAATGCTGCTCTTATCCACCATTTGTGGATCTTACCGCCTCAGCTAACCCAGTCTAGATAACCCCTCTCAGGCATTCCCAGAGGCTTGTCTCCCAGGCACATCCCATCAAGTTAGCAATAGAGCGTGACATCATGGCTGTGCTCTGCTGACAAAGAGTCTTCAAGTTTAAATGACTGGAAGTGCTAAAGATTAATTTGTAGATAACCTGTTTAAAACAGACTGGGGTTGGAAAGGGTTAGCTCACCATGGTCACTTCAGGACCCAGGACCAAAAATGTTTATGCTGATTCCAGTGTTTATAGTCTCCAGGCAGGAAGCCGACAGTCTTACAAGGTATATATTGCTCCTTAAAGCCTGGGATGAGCAGTGATCCACCCTGTCCAAAGCAAGTCCATAGCAATGACACCACATAAAAAGTGATTCGTGATGGTCACTTCTTATCTCACAGTTGTTACGTGGGTCTGGGACTCAGGAGCAACTTCAGTGGGATGCAACCAAGTTCCCAGCCTGAGCTGCAGGACAGCTCTGAGCCCATGCCTGTGAGTGGTGGCCATGCTCACTCTTCTGGTCCACTCTTCAGTGCATTGTCCCTAAAGGAAACACCATATTGTGTAAGCTAGTTTTCCAGGTGACATCATGTAATGTCTCCTACACTCTTTGCTAGAAAACAAAGGTCCATAGGTAAGCAGAAGGATTCTACTGCAGGAATATGAATTCCAGATGAAGGCAGGGATTTGGGGAGTTGTCTGAGGTTATTGTTGTGGTGAAGAGATACTGTGACCATAACAACTCTTATAAAGGAAGCATTTATTTGTGGCTGGCTTACAGTTCAGAGCTTTAGTTCATTGTCATCATGATGGGAAGCATGGTGGCATGTAGGAGACATGGTGCTGGACAGTAGCTGAGGGTTCTACATTCTGATCCACAGACAGCAAGAGAGTGATCCAGCCTGGCTCAAAGCCCACCCGCTAGTGACACACTTCCTCCAACAAAGCCACACCTCCTCCAACAAAGCCACACCTCCTCCAACAAGCTCACACCTCCTAATAGTGTCCCTCCCTACAGGCCTAAGGGAGCAATTGATTCAAACCACCTGACCCATATAGTCACAAATATTGCGGCCACCGTCTTTAAGATAACACAAGATTTCTGCATAGGCAAAAGTAAAGCCACATCTCCTTTCTCTCTGTGTAGGTAGAGGGTTTGAGGCTGTTGTAGCTGCTTCTTGAACTGATCTGTCCTCAGGATCAATAAGAACTCTCAGTCCCTGGGTTCCCAATCCATCATCTCTTGACAGTGCTAAATGTACTAATTCACCCCAAAGAAATAATGCGGTCTTAAATCCAATCAAACTGCTCTGTGATTCACTCCATTAATCCCACTGATATATTTACTTGTCGCTAATGATGTTACCAATTTTCAAGTAGAAAATAAAATTAGATATGGCCTTCTTTATTTATTCTTGTCAAGCACTAGGTCTCTTCAGGAAGAGATTCAATGCTCCTGTTTTCCAGCAGCCTGGCCCTTAGGAGCCCACTGGAAGAGAGCAAGAACAGATTGGTAAAGGACATACTATGTGAAAAGCCAGCTGCCACATCATCCAGACAGAAAAGCTAGCCCTCCCTGGTATACCAAAGGCAGCAAAATCCAGGGGCACCAAGGAGTTTGGAGGGGATGCTCCCGTGAGGAAGCGACCTTGAAAATATGGACCGTAACGTATTTTGTACTGGGCTTATCACTAGTGACCCATCAATCTAAGGACATAGGAACTGCAGAGTGTCTGAGCCAGAAAGAACCTGGTGATCCTTCTCTTCAGATCTTTCATTATGTTAATGAGGAACCTGGGTCTCAGACTGAGAAGGGAGGAAGCCCACCAAACCCAAGTCTTTTGAGGGCCACTTGGCAGATCTTACCCGTTCGTGATCCCCTCTCCCCAGACTCCACGAAAGACCCTCCTGTCTCAGTGCCTGGGGGAACGTGGGTAGAGCAGTAGCTGGGAGCACTTAGTTTGTGTACCCATACCCCCTTTCCAAGGGAGACCCCTTCTGCTTGTTCTCCTAAGCTCTGGAGGAAATAAAGCAACTTCCTTCAGAGCTCTAGGCTCGTTGGCATTGACGCCCCCTTTACCTAACTCAGATGGATACTTTTCTTTACTGTCTGGGCATCTCACTGGTGGCAACCTTCCCATGCACAGGTGGCAGGGAACTGTTGCTAAGGGTGTCTGCTTCTAACTGAAGATACCTGAAGCACGATGCTGATTATGACCACTAGGGGGCAGAAAAGCATCACTAATTTGTTCAGGGAGTCAGCCAGGAAAATCTCCTTTCTAAGCAGTTTTGATTGTTTTTGATCTTATGGCAAAGCCTTATCATGTTTGGTGTATTTGAGCTGTATTTTGAGGCAGGAATTCTCTGCTCTTTAAGCCCTCCCACCTCCACCATCTTGTCCTTGCTTCCTGAAATAGCGTTTCTTTAGGGCTGGCCACCATATATAGAGAAATGGTGCAGTCTACATGTATAGATAGCCACACATGAATTTCTGGAATCTGGGGTTGGAGACAGGGTAAGGAAGGCAATGGCTGGCCTGGAGTTTGTGTGGAATTGGCAAAGACACACATGGACGGCCTGTGCTATGGGGCAGACAGAGGAAAAAATGCCCTTTCTCCTGACCCTGCAGTGCTAGCTTAGCCGAGGAAGCTACATTCCAAGGAGAAAGGTGGACGGACGACAGCAATCTAGGGGTCAGCACAGCTGTCGGTGCCGGGGAGCAAGTTGCCTGTAGGAATGAAACATGACACAGCAGTCCGGGAGAAGATCCCCAGAGCTGGTGAGGGCAGGCAGTTTACCCGGGGACTCATCTGGTATGGCTTAGGCACAGGACTCAGTGGCTACTGCCTTACATCTATGTTTGATCCTGTGTGGCTCTATTCATCCCTCTTAAGGGATTCCTCCTGTGTGTGCTGGGGGCGGCCGGTGATGAGACTTTCAGAATTTCCTATTTATAATGTCTTGGTAATGCTGAAATTCAAAGAAAGCAAAACCTTGAAGAGAGGACTTGGTTTCAGAGTGTACCCCTAATCATTGACTCAACCAGCATTCGTAGGGTGCGTTACAGGGGGATCAGGAACAGCAGACGCCATGCTTGAACAGGTATTAAGGTGCATGTATGTTGTTGTGTTCTAAACTTGGGGGTGTAGCTTCTATTTGATAAAGTGTTGTGTATAGTGGTCAAGATTCTAGACCCTTTGGGAAATGGTGGTGCATGCCTTTAATGCCAGAACTTGGGAAGCAGAGGCAGCCAGATCTCTGGGAGTTCAAGGTCTGCCTGGTTTACTGAGTGAGATTGTAGACTACACTTGTACTGGCTGGTTGGTGTATCAACCTGACACAAGCTATAGTCATTAGAGGGAGGGGCCTCAGGTGAGGAAATGCCTCAACACAGCTGGAAGGCATTTTATTATTTGGTGATCAATGGGGGAAGGCCCAGCACAGGGCTGGTGATGCAATGCTAGGCAGATGGTCCTGGGTTCTATAAGAAGGTGGGTTGAGCAAGCCAGGGGAAGCAAGCCAGTAAGCAGCTCCCCTCCATGGCCTCTTCATCAGCTCCTGCCTCTGGGAGCCTGCCCTGTTTGAGTTCCTGTCCTGACTTCCTTCGTGATGAACAGCAATGCCGAGTATAAGCCTGTTGCATGAATTCTGGTTGTAATGAAAGAAACTCAGAGCCAGATATCAGGGAAAGGCTGAAACATCGGAGAGAAGAAATGCCACATAAGCCAAATAAACTCTTCTCCCCAACTTGCCTATTGATTATGCTATTTCATGTCATTAATAAAAACCCTGAGACAACACTCCCCTGAGCTCTGTGATCCTAGGGCAGCCAGCCGTTCCTCCTCTTCAACCTGTGTGTGGCTAATGCTAGAGAACCATGCAGAGTGGCCAGACACTGTCTGACATACGGGAAGCATGCCACAAAGGGTAGATATAACGGGTGTCTGACGGGGCTGCTAGCAGCGACCGAGGGATCCGGTGTGCTTACAGCGCTGACTTCCAGCTCATCCTCTCAGCCTAACAATGGCCTCCTGGCACCTGAACTTGACCAGAAGGCTGCCCCTCCCATCCACAGAAACCTCCCCCTGGTGGTTCTAGCACCAACACTCCTAAGGACACTTGTTAGAAGACAGTCATGCACAGGTTGGCCCCACAGACAGCTGCATGGTATCATAGCTGCCACAGATGCCACAGGCTGTGTGCTTGTGGGAAAGGTCGCCAGCTGACCTGCTAATCTGCCTCATAAGATGACTAACTCTGCTGCAGGATTCCTCCCTTTGGACTAGTTAGCTGGGTGGCTGGGATCTGGAATGTTCCACACCCTCCCTGCCTCTACTTTCTAATTAGTTTTGTAGCTTAATGATACTTTTGGAATTCCCGAATCCCATAGCAAGAGTCTGATAACGTAGGTTAAGCAAATGGTATGTGATCCTCAACATGCCCTGGGAGCCATAATGGCCCTCACATGCCCGTGTGGCCCAAGAGAAAGAAGCGACTGCCCTCAATTTGCTTTGACCCACTCTTCTTAGGGTCTCATGGGTAGGCCTGTTAATGAGTTATATGCTGCTTTTTTTTCCTGTTCCTCCCAATTTTCTTCTTTTTGTACCTTGCAAATGAGGACAAAGTCCTTATGGGTCCCTTGTAGTCACTTGCTTTTTGCAGAGGTGACAAACAGCCATTAGCAGCTTGTTCACTCTGTTCAACAGAACTAGAAAACAATTAAAGTAATCAAGAACCCAGATGCCAAACTAAAGCACTCAGAGAGGTGGAGCTTGAGGCTGGAGAGGTGACTGGTTGGGTAGTGGGCTTCCTTTGTGAGCTTAGAGACTTGAGTTTGACTCTCCAGCACCCAACTGAAAACGCAAGGCATGGCCTACAAGTATCCAGAGCTGCAGAAGTGGAGGGCAGAGGGCAGAGACACAGACCCCCGGGGCATGCCAGCCAGCCAACCTTGCTAACATGGGGAACTTCCGGTCAGTGAGAGGTCCTGTCTCAAGGCAATAAAGAATAAAACCAACAAAGGAAAACACCCAGACATCATGCTCTGACCTCCACAGGGGCACATGGACCTACACTCTCATGCCCATGCAAAAAAACACACAAGCACATACAATATACAACACACACACACACACACACACACACAAATAAAAGAAATAGGTCTTCTCAAGAGAGGGACTGTACACATGTCCAAGACACTTGCAAAGACAGTCTCCAACTGTGTCCTGCCTTGTGATAGACATTCCCATATAGGCACAGCCAGCAGGAAGTGTTGTGGTTGCAGCCTCTTCCAAAAACCTTGCCCTTCTGATTGGTTGAAGCACCCTTGGAATGAAATCTGTGTCTCTGTATCTCCTGGAATGACCAAGTGCAGACAAGTTGCAGCAGAGCGCTCTCTGTCCACACCACTTTCCCTGACATGTCACACCTGGGCTCAGGCTGTCCCCTCAGCCTGAGACACGCTCCCACTCTATTCTAACCGTGGCTTCCATCATCCCCATGACTTATTCCATTGGTGTATTGATGTAGCTGAGCAAATGAAACAGATTGGTGCTTTTCAGTTTGTTCTGGACATCCTGCAAACAGCCACCTTCAAACAACAGGCTGAAAACAAGCTTTGAAAGTCAATACAGGAACCAGAAGTGTAAAGAAAAATAAATAGGCACTCAAGCTTTGTCCCCGGTTCCTACCTGAAATAGTCCGTTTGCTGTCCTCGGCTTCCTTAGGACCGCAATCAGTACAGAGAAGGCTGTCTACTTCCCAAGCCATTTGTAGTAGTCAGGGTAGGCTAGATGAAGCTACAATAACAAGCATATCCCCGAATCTGTGGCTCAGACTGGTAGAAGTTTATTTCTTGTCCCTGCCCAGTATCCGTAGCAGGTCCATGGGAACATTCTGTTCCATGTAACTTGTTCACGTATTCCTCTTGGGAGGAAGAAATGGAAACACACACGAGCACCTGCATAGTGACAGGCACAAGTGATGTGTGTTCCCCTGCTTACTTTTTCCTCTGTAAAACTCTAGTATATGGCCACACTTCAAAAAGTCAGAGTCATATACTCTTTGTATCCAGAAGAAGAGCTGGTTGAAACACAGACATCAATGACACCTACCATTTGGTTCTTGGCCAGCTATTCGAGAACAATGTCTCATGAGCCTTGATGATTGCCATGCAAATGGATAGGGTTTTTTGGTTTGTTTGTTTGGTTGGTTTGGTTTGGTTTTTACTGTTAAGTAGCCAGAATTCCTTATAAAAAATATTATTTGAGTAGTTTGGGGGATAGGTCAGTGCTTGTACATGTGCTGGGCCCACAGGTCTGAGGATATAAGTTCCACCCCAGATCCCGTGAAAACGCCAGGTATGGTGGGTGGTACATACTGTGACCCTAGGGAGGCACTGGAGAGCGAGGGACAGGAAAAATCCCTGGGGCTTGCTAACGAGCCAACGTCGGCAAATTGTGAGCTTCAGGCCAGTGAGCCATCCTGACTCATAATGCCCAGTGGCTAGCTCCAGAGAGGTAACAGCCAAGGTTGACATTTGCCTCTATGGGCATATCATTCACTCTCACAGGGAGCACCGTTAAGCACACATGCATTTATACATGCACTATTATTTGGTGCAGACGCAGGCAGAGGAGTTCCTGAGACAGGTTCCCGCTTGGGCTGTCTGCCCTCAACCATACAGAGACTCTCTCACTGAGCTGCCGTGCACACTCTGAAACCCAATGGCCCCGTGTACTGTTCTCTGCTGCCACAATAGCCTGAGTAACAAAAATGAAGAGGAGAGAGTACCCCAGGAAGCCACCAGGGGTTTGTGAATCCTGCCTTCCACCTACCTTCTCATGGGCCTCTTCTGGCCTGACCCAAATGGCAAGTATGCTGTGGTTCTGACCCACCCAGGTGACATATTCCTTGCTGTCTTTTAGTTCTTGAACAGTGAGTGGGCTTTGTTCAGGCATGCCCACAGAAAAGAAGGTGACAGGGTCGGCTCATATAGCCAGCGCCAGCGCACCTCCCCAGGATGTTTTCTCACACATCCTAGAGAATCAGTGATTTCCCGTGGCTTTCTATACAGCACTAATTTTTGTTCCCCTGCAAGAACTGTTAGGATTTCTCAGTCCTTGCTCCTCTTCTGCAGACTGTAGACAATGGCGTCTCCTTTCCTCTTTGTTTTCATCCCTTGCTTGGCAGCAGATGAAGAAACACAGTAAGTGACTAGTGAAAACAGCCCTATTCAGCTACCCCAGGTGATTGTACTCCTTTTGCTCTTCTCTCATTTGCATGAAGATGCTTCCAGGATCACCTTGAGATTTCCTGTGCTCTGGCATACTGTTTGAAAATAAGACCCATACATGGAAATGCCCATTCATATACTTAGAAACAGAAAGGGAAAAATAATAAGAACTGCCATATAGGAAGAGCCCACGTGTATCGAGGGATTCTTGCTTGTTACCTTTCATCATTACAATCACTCTAGTGGTGGTCTTTCTTTACCAAATGATGAAATGCTGGGGAATTGCTACAGCTAGTGAGCTGCAGAGCTGGGCTTCAGCACAACCTCCCCAGCCCTCTGCAGCTTATGCTCGCTCTTCTCCAACTCATGGCGATGCAAAAGCAACTGGTCCATGGTGATTGCCACTGAGCATCAATCAGGGTAGAGATTATCAGTATCCCAAAGCCAATCTGCACATAATCAGAACAGCTTTAGCAATGGGCCTATTGCACAGAACAGGAATCTAGTGTTCACCCAGGTTCCCCGGGGATCAAAAAGGCCAGATGATTAAGAATGTTTAAAAAAAATCTAAAAAGTGGTACCATACCGAGTGTGTGGGCCTGTGTGGAGACCTCTGAGTTCCAAACTGCACTCATGGGAACTTGAGCAAAGAACCTAGACTCTCTAAGCCTTAGTTTCTATACCAAATGGAGAAGATGAAAGACCTATTTTGTAGGCTTATAGTAAGGATTTACTGAAACAATGAGGAATGTGCTTGTGTGGGTCCTGGTGCAGAGGAAACCCTGAGAAAAATGATAGCCAGTGTTGTCGTTAAGAGGCTGGGGTGTGTGTGTGGGGGGGACACTTTACAAATGGCAAAATGCTTGTCTGCTGTCTGTAACCATCACTCTTCCCGAGCTGTCCATCCATTGGGTCCTGGCCTGCAGCTCTCTATTTCCTGCCTCACCTACTATTGCCCAGGTCCCCAAGAACCTCCTTCTGGATTCTGGAAGCATGGTTCATCATCAGAAAGACATTTCTAGGTATCACACTTAGGCATATCATAGCAAAAGCTGGGAAATAAACATCCCTTTCCCAGGACTTTGGTTGGCAAATCAAAGAAGTGTTAGGACCAAACTGCCTGGATGCCTACAGCCAAATTGCACAAATATACATAGTGCCCTTGAGCACTGGCACTGTGCCAAAGCTTTCTAGTGAAGGGCTAGGGCCAAGCCAAAGGCCACCTTCAAGACTTGGGTCAGCCTAGCCAGTAGAATCTTGGAGACAAAGGACCCCACCATAAGTGACAGATTGGCATCACCATATATGCAAACACATGTCTGGTATGATTTTCTGGCCCTTACAAGGTTGGTACTGTCATCATCATAGATGTTTGCAGGTTAGTAAATTGAGGCAGAGTTCAAAAAAGTCTCCAGAAGGGCATGATTTTAAGCCAAGCATCCAGGGCATCCATTTTCTTGAATTATATTCTGCACCTGCCCTTTTTAGTTATGAACCTGATTTAATTCATGCTGTGAAGGATGGAATGAAACTTCAGACAAACGGTTTCAGGTGAGAGAGCATGTACCTAGTGACAGCAAACCCTTGGACAGTGGATATTTGCTTGTGTTCTTGTGGACTCAGCTTGGCAGTGCGGGGAAATGAGTCAATTCCAGCCTGCCTCGGCTGTCTGGCTCCTCATTGTCTTTGTTTAGACAGATTATAAGTGCAGAGCAGACAAGGAAATTAAGGGGGAAACATGCTCGGTCCCCAGTGACAGGAGAAACAGAGCACAGGCACGGAGCAGATAGTTTCCCACCCCAGAGCACCCCACCTCCACCCCCATCCATCTCAGCAGCCCTTGAACTCTACAGAGGATGTGTCTTTTCAAGCAGAATCCTCACAGCACACATGCACTAAACTGTGTCCCCTCTGTTGGCAGGTAACCTGGACATCACTCCAGATGACCCGCGCTGGATTGGAGCCTGGTGGGGTGGCTTTCTGCTCTGCGGCGCCTTGCTCTTCTTCTCATCCCTCTTGATGTTTGGGTTCCCACAGTCCCTGCCTCCACATTCAGACCCCGCCATGGAGAGTGAGCAGGCTATGCTCCCAGAAAGAGAATATGAGAGGCCCAAACCCAGCAATGGGGTCCTGAGACACCCCCTTGAGCCAGACAGCAGTGCCTCCTGCTTCCAGCAGCTGAGAGGTAAGGGGCCAGAACTGGCCAATGGGGACCTGGGGATAGGGTGGAAGGATGGGCACTGCGGGACGTCAGAGTTTTACATAATTGGCCACACAGACGTTCATTATGACCAGACACAATGGATGCAAAGATAGGGTAGCCACCATTTATTGATGAGCCCCTGGTGGTTGATATACAAAAGTCTCACTTTGGGGTTCAACAAAACTCTAATGGTTTTTAGAAGAGAAATAAAAACCCAGTGCAGCTTTTCTAACAAAATGACAAGACACAGATAATGATGTCAACCCAGAAAAATATTTTCTGGGTTGTTTACACTGTCAGCATGGTTCCTTAAAGGCATAGAAAATGACAGTGAAGTTGAATATAGACCAACAGCCTCAAGCTGCTCTATGCCTTGCTCGCGAGCGCGCGCGCACACACACACACATACACCACACCACACACAACATACCACCCCCACCACACCACACCACACCACAACATACCTACACACACACATATACCACCCCCACCACACCACATATACACCACACTACATCACACACATACACACACACCATACTACACCACACACACACCTATACACATACACCACATACAAACATACACACACACCACACTACCTCCCACCACACCATACCACATACATAACACACACACACACACACATACATACACCACACCACACACATACATACACCACACCACACACATACATACACCACACCACACACACACAACAAAGGAGCTACTTGTGGTGTTCCCTAACCTGGGAACCTGTTGGAGTTTAGATATGAGCAGTTGGCTGCAGGAGCCTGAGCATGAGGTAGCTGATGTACCTCCTCTCAGAGAAGTTGGAATGGAAGGATCGGGGAAGAACAGTAAATCATTCTTTAGCAGCCACATGGGCCACATTCTGAGGCACCATTCAGCATTGTCCAGAGGTCAAACCAAAGTCAAGGTGAGCACCTAGGGGATGAGGTGCACCTGTGACATGTGCTTGATAACCACAGGTTTTGACAGATCCATGGTCCATCTCTCTCCACACTGGCTATAAGGCTGCTCCATTCCCTCTACCATGTTTCTACAAGTTTAAGACTATGCTCAGTTCATCCATCACAGCATCATCCTGAGAACAAAAGCTCTGCCTGCAGAGACACTTAATCAAACCTGTGAGCCCTTGAGGAGCCGAAGGAACCTGTGCTATTTCTGAAAAGACACTAATTTAATAACCTGATGTCATGTCTGGTCCCATGTTCTCTGTCGGTATCTACAAGTGCTGTGAGCCAATTTATAATAAAATTCCTCTTTTTAAGCTCTGAATGCACTTGTAAGTAAGAAGTCCAGCTAGTGTACATCCTTGGAGGTTGCCTTGACTGGGACCACCCCCTCAATAACTGTGTAAATTTCTTCTACCTTCAAAACTGGCAGATTCCAGAATTCCCCAGCCAGATGGGGGAATGGGTGGGGTACAGCCTGCTGTTATCTTAAGAGCACAGGCTCCAGACCCGCAGTAATCCATCAGGCTGGCATCATCACGGTGGGTCTGGCAAGAGACTGCACTGATCCCCTGTAGTGGCAACCTTTCCAGATCTTTCTTTGTCCAGGTGATAGTTCTGTTTCTCAAAAACCACAGTTGTAGGCACTCCCTTTCATCTCTGGGTAAGCAAAGATAAAAAAGAAATAGCTAGGTCATTATAGACCTCACCAGCAAGGCATCAAAGACAGATCTGTAGGACAGGGAGGGTAAAAGGCAGCACTCAGCTGGGTCTTGAGCTACAGGCTGTCACAATTTCAGAGTTCTTGGGATAAGGTTCAGCCATCCTGCTTCATCTACCCCATTCAGGGAGTCCCTACCAGGGGCTAGGGACATGGCCATGATTAAGTGGCTTTTGTCCTAGAACTTATAATTCAGTAGAGAAAGCGTGCGACAGGACAAATCAAAGTCAAGATGAGCACTGAGTAGTTGGCCTGGGCTGAGAAGTATGCATTTGGGTCAATGAGTTCGGAACTCGCTGGATTGTAAATGTTCAAGCATGGTATCTGTGTGAACACGCTTCCCTGAGCAATGATTTTTTTCATTTAGAATGAGCGGTTTCTACTTAGTTGGTCCACTAGTGGACTGGACTAGATGATATTCTAGCAGAGCAGGAAACCTGTGTCTCCAGAAGTCTTTCCCAAGAGCAGAAATTCAGTGACATGAACTATTATGCTAATAAACAGTCATCCAGGTGCTGGCCTCAGAGAAGGACCCATTTTATTTACATTCTTTACACACACACACACACACACACACACACACACACACACACACACTCATGAGCAGATAAGTGGAACGCTGTCAGATATAGCAGAGGAAACTACCTTAAACGTATTTTTAATTGAGTCTTTAGAAATTTCACATCATGTATTCCAATCCTCACTCATTTCCCAGTCGATCCGTATACATCCTTCAATCTTGTAGCGCTCCCCCAAGAAAATGAAATATATATTAATTTAAAACAAACAAAATAACAAAACCTCTGTCTTTCCTGCCTTTCTATCACATTCATTCATCTTAGTGGCAATGGGAGCTGAAGTATGTCAGGAAGTGTATCTCTTCTGTCCAAACAGCTTTACTAGCACATGTTCTAGTGATGAGTTGTCTGTCTGGTTCAAGGCCTCTGGCTTCTGGTACGCCATTAATACCGGACCCACATTGAAATTCCTCTCTGATATCCTGCTGTTGCCTCATCAAACCTGCAGCTATGGTTCTACAGCACCAGTTTCTTCACAGGCTCCAGCAGATTAGAGATAGGGTAGATGTGGGGTGGGCCAACTCAATATGGACCTGGGTGGTAACTGAGTTTATTAGTCCTAGCCTCCACCTGGACTGCTTCCCTCAGACAAGGGGCAGAGCCAGCTCTCCTGTGCCTGCACCATTGGGGTCAGCTCTCCCACACCCATGATGAAGACTGGGCCAGCTCTCTCATGAGAGGTGGGACCAGTTCTCCCACTGCAGTGGCCAATGAGAGACAGGGCCAGATCTCCCAGGGCCAACAAAAGGCAGAGTCAGCTCACCATGGCCCTGGAATTTCAATACACACATGTCCAGACCGTGGACATCAACACTGAGCCCATATGCAGCAGGGCCATGGACCAAGATATGAACTTCTGTAACAGCTTGGGCCCAGATGTCACCGTGGTCCTGAATGGCAGCACAGGCCACTCAGATTAGTATGGCCTCTGTGGCAGTGTGGCTCTTAAACACCCACATGGTCTTAGGTGGCAGCTCAGACGCTGGGCATCCACAAGGCTTTCAGTAACAGGAGCCATGGACATCAACAGAGACCCTGGTTGTGATAGGGCCACAGCCTGTCAGAATCTTAATGGCCTTTTCTCATGCATATCTTTGGAGCTTACAAAGGTTTTTCTTCTTGCACAATCAATTTGAGCCCCAGGCATGCTCAGAAAAATCAGTCTATAGCAGCGCTTCAACCCCACCATGCAGCCTTCCCAGGTTCCTAAGAGTAATATACAGTAGCCTCTCTAGAGTGGGACATCCTGAGCTTCAATTAAATTCAGTCACTTCCCTGTTGTGCCACCTTGGTTATGACATTTCGCTCTTCTTGACTTTAACATGGGGGTCCGGTTTCATTTTTACAGCAGCTGCCTCAGGTTGATATTTCTGTTTATCGCCATATCCAGGATGCTTACCCTAATGATATGGGAGTTTAGGTCTGTGGTTCAATTTTCAAAGGACCTCCTTCCCTGCAAAAAAAAAGAACAGGCTTTGGAGGTCTGTTGCCAACAAAGGTAGCCATTGGCTGAGTGTGTAACCCTGCAGAAGATGAGGGATGGAAAGTGTGGGTTTGATTTTACAATAATCTGGAAGTCCCCAGCTTGGAGCACCTGTCACATAAGCATTTTGATAAGGCTGATGGCAGACGAACAAATGCTTGGGTTTATTAAGCTGCAGCGTCGCCCCCAGGTGGGAGGCTGCCAAACCCACGCACAATTTTGGGTCTCAACATGCCACCAGATCGCTTTGTTTCTAAGCCTTGGCTGGCCATGAGGGGCTTCTGCTCTGGTGACCCCACATTTGAGGTGCCCCCAACAATCACTTTCCTCCTAGCTCCTGTGTGCTCCCTTCTTCCATCTTCATGCCAATGGGTTCTATATTGGCATGTAGCATGACCCTCTTGGACCCTGTAACTGTATAGTGTGTGCAGAATTTATGAAAGGCTATCTAGAGGGGAGAACAGCTCAGTTAAAGTGTAATAAATAATCCAGGGCCAGTGAGGAGGCTTATTGGATAGAGGTGTTCCCTGCCAAGCCTGACTGCATCAGTTTCATCCCTAGAACTCACATGATCAACACACACACACAAACCTGATTCCTACAAATGTCCTCTGACCTTCACATACATGTCATGGCATACCTGCTTGTGCATATGTGTGCAGACGTGCACACACACAAATAAATATACACACATAAATCATTAAAATAAATGCAAGTCAGTTGTTTTTATAAACACTCAATGTTACTATCCGTTGCATGTTAAATCTCACACCCACAGTTTGGGGATAGACATAGGCGTGTTTTTATGATGGTGTGGTGTGCAGTGCTTTCAGTTACTGCATTCAATGTCACTTCTATGGTTTTGCATTTTATTTTGAAGTTGTCCCACATGTCACCTGAGAAGCTTTGATAGACAGGATATGGCTCCCCAGTGAACTGATCGGTCCCCCTTCATCTGCTTGCTTTGTGTGATTTGTGTAACACATCAACACACCCTTTTTGCTCTTTCTTTTGCCTGGAATATCCTTTCTCTGTTGATTCACTTTTGGGCTGTCTCTGTCCTTCTCAGAAAGCACCCCTTTTTGAGCCCGTGTATGCACACACGCGTGCACACATGCACACACACATACACACATTGCCCTTCTATGTGCACACCCCATTATATTCAGGATAAGGTCACCCAAATAATGCCCTATCATCCACTTGACCTCTGCAAAGCCCCTACTACTACATTACCATTGTAGTCTGGTCAGTCCATGATGAAGGTCTGAATCTACTCCAAAACAAAGCCCTCGTTCATCTGTTCATTTACAGTGTGAGGCAGTGCCTGGCATAGAAGCAGTGCCATTTTCATGAATGATGTAACAAATAAACACTTTGCTAGCATGAGTGCTTACACACATACACACACACACACACACACACACACACACACACACACACACACACACACACACCCTGCCAGCACCACCACCAAACCAACAGCAACAACAACGTTTGTTCATATCCACTATCCATTGCCTCTCTCCAGCCCTGTGAGCCACTGATACTGTTTTACACATATGAAAATCAAACTTAGAGATGGGAAGAAAAGCCAGGAATCAGTGTGAAGAAAACAGTGCCTGTCTCCTTAAGCTTGACAGGATGCTGCCTCTTTGACTTAGTAGACTCTTAAAAAACAAGTAGCATCACCAGGTGCTAAGTGACCTTTTCAGCAGTGTGTATTAAACCTGTCTCCTGCAGCAGCACAGATGTCCCCTCAAACAATGTGTCTTGGAATGGGACTGCAGTTGTAAAGCAGGGAAGCCCCTGCTGACACTGGCAGGTCCTGACCTGCTGGGATCGGTATAACTGCATGTGTCAAGGCTCAGAATCCTCAGGGCAAGTCCTGACTTTGATCTCTGAGAGAAGCAGTCAGAAGCTGGGCACTCTTGTCTTAGCCCCTCACCCACCCACAGACAAGTGGCCTCTCAAAGTCCTTGAAAAGGACAGCTGAGCTCTGTGCCCTTTCTCTAGTGGAGCCTCACTGTGAGACAAGCTTGCCTTGCCCTGGGTCATCAGCACAGCACAATCCTGTGGTCAGTGGCCCTTCTCTGCTAAATCTCCATCACCAGATACCGTCCCCAATCTCCCCTAGCTGCTGTTCATCCCAGGCACCTTCCTGATCCAAGCTCCTCATCTTCACTGGTAGCTTGAAGCCATTGAAAATCATCACTGAAACAGGTCTCTGGGTGTGCCTTTTTGTTTGGTTTGGTTTTTATTTGTTTGTTTGTTTTTAAGACAGGGTTTCTTTGCATAGCCCTGGTCCTGGAACTTACCATATAGACCAGGCTGACCTCTAACTCACAGAGATCCACCTGCTTCTGCCTCCTGAGTGCTGGGATTAAAAGCATGCCTCACCACCCCAGGCCTCTGGGTGTGTCTTTAAAGCTCCTCTAGAAAGGAAGGCCCACCCTGAAAGTAGGCAGTTCCATCCCCAGGAGCTTAGTCCCAGAGTAAAACAAAAGACTTATCCTTTGTGCTTCCTGCTGTGGAAACAGTACGACCAGCCAGTTGCCTCCTATGTCTTCCCCCCTCTCCCTGTGACAAATGGTGTCTCAGACTGTGGGCCGGAGTAAACCCTTCCCCCTTCAAGTCACTTCAGTCATGCACTTTGTCCCAGCAACTAGAAAGGTGACTGATGCAGCTGCTATTCAGAGTGACAGTGGCAAAGTGTGTCATGGCTTCCTGTCACACCTTTCTTCTTCGGCCATGCCCGTCTCCCAGTGAGAAACTTGGTTTCTCACATGAGAGCAGACACACACTGCCAGCGCCACACTAGAGCTCATTCAGGAAAGTTGCCAGGCAGGTACAAGAGAAGAGAAGCAGATGAGAAAAGAGACCATCTTTCATATGGCGTCTCCGTGTAAGAGAATGGCCACCACAGATTTACTTAGCCGTGCCTAGAGGCATGCCCTCCATACCTGTGTGGTCTGATGGAGTCTTGTTAGCTTAACAGGAATTCTTATCTCACCTGGCACCATGTGGGGTTATCAAACTAGCACATTTGCCATGTAGCTGCTTTATGCCAGGAATCCTTACACTTACAAGCACTCCACAGTCCCTTGCCTGCTTTAAAAGTGATTTCCAGTGCCCTTCTCTGGAAGTCGCATCCCATCTTGGACATCGGCTTCCTTTCATTTCTAAAGCACAGCTTCCTGACTTCTTCAAGGGACCCCTTTCCTGGCATGGCCTCATTTTACTTTTTAATGGGTGATGTATGCCTTCCTTTGTACTTCCATGAAGGTAGAGATGCTCCCATTTTTGCTGACACCCTCGTACTGCATTCTGCCCTGTGAAAGGAGAGGAATGAAGGGGTCACAGAAGGGGCCTTCCCAGGCCCAGTGCAGTTTTGTCTTCCAGAAGCATCCTAGCCACTTCCATTCCAATCCACCCAGGCTTTGCCTTCCCATGGCCCACCTGTGAACACATAGTAAGAGTGACACATGTCTGTGTGCTGCTACAAGCCTACAAGTGACTATCTGTGTCAGAAAGGGTCTGCTAGACCCAGCTTCAGCCTGGCTTCTTCCATCCCTTTCCAGCTTAGCAGTTGATTTCTGATGTACTTTGCTTATTGGGGTGCCTATATCTTTCATTCAGGTGTGTTTGTGGGGAGCATGGTAGTCTGATCATGCTCACACAGCCTGCTGAATGCTGTTTATCATGCAATTTGTCTCCAGAGTTGACCATTCTTAGCTTGTAGATAGGCTATGAAGTTCTTCATTCTTGCTTCCATGGTGAAAGAAGCCATCTGTTTTCCTGAACACTGGCAGTCTTGAGCCAGGCTGTGCCTCACATCCTGCTGGGTCACAGGAGTTTGGCTATGATTCACCTAGGACCAGGCTGATAAGTGACATTCACAACATCAGGATAGGGATAAGCAGTGACTATCCATACAAGTGGAAACCTGACCAGGACCTTCTCACATTGTAGGAGGGGAGGCAAGTTCACATGTGTTGCAGATGGCTATGCACACATGTGCATGTAAATGTAGAGGCCAGAGTTCACCCTCTTGTGTCCTTCCTTGTGAGCCACCTGTGGATTTTGTTGTTGTTTTCTTTGCTGTATTGGTTTTTGTTTTTTTAAGGATTTTTGTTTGTTTGTTTCAGATTGTGTTCTCACTGGCCTGGCACTGGTAGATGTATCTAGACAGGCTAGCCAGCAAGACCACAGGGAAGGCTGTTTGTTCCCACCTTTCAGGTGTTAGCCCAATAAACATAGTGTCTCTGTTAAAATTACTATTGTTATGATGAAACACCATGACCAAAATCAAGTTGAGGAGAAAACAGTTTATTTGGCTTATACTTCCATATCACTGTTCATCACTGAAGGAAGTCAGACAGGAACTCAAACAGAGCAGGAACCCAGGAGCAGGAGCTGATGCAGAGGCCATGGAGGGTGATGCTTGCCAGCTTGCTTCCCATGGCTTGCTCAGCCTAATTTCTCACCACCAGCCTAGGGGTGGCTCCACCCACAATGGGCTGTGCCCTTGGCCATCACCCACTAATTAAGAAGACACTCTACAGGCCTGCCTGCACCACCTCTTTTACAGCCCCCCTTCCCCATAGTTGGACTTGCATAAATTGAAGTGCTGAGCAAATTCTATCACAAATAAGTTGGGACAGGATGGACTGCCACAGTGACCTGGGTACCATGAGGCCCTGCTGTAAGCAAGCAGGGTGGGAGGTAGGAGCTTGGTTTTGAGGTGGGCTGTGCATCATCATGCTTTACCAGAATGCTACCCTTTGTCTTTGTAGACTTTCCAGCAATAAATTTTCACTTGCTGGGTTTTCACTTCCAGAAGAATTAGGGACAGCAATTCCTATGTGGCACCAGGGCAGAATGCATTTTCATAGAGGACGTTTTTAGATACAGGAATGAAGTTGAGGTGCCTGTTTGCTTACGAGACATTTTCTCTTTGTTGACTTTGCCTTGGAAAGATGCGATGGATGCCTGGGTCTGAGAAAGCAGCTGCTGATTCTGAGCCTGTGTTCCCCAGCCATCCAGTGGCCCCATCACCCCACCACCATCCTGATGGTCACAAAATCAATAGAATCAATCAGTTCTTGGTGTGGCTACTCTGGCTAGCACACACCAGATCACACACACACACCAGCTCACACTTAGGTTTTGTTCTAAGTGTTTGTTTGGGGCTGGTGGTTTCCTGTTTGTTCACCCAGGCCATAACTTCCCTCTTACAGAGAAAAAAAGCATTGCCCTGTGCCTGTTCCCTTCTAAGTACAGGGCACCTGGGAGCTGTCTCCTGCAAGAGTGCACGAGAGAGTTCAAGGGCGGGGTCTAGGAACTGATTCAGCTTTACTGATATGGCCACAGTAAACCTATAGCAGCAACCAGAGGCTGCCTAGCCTGAGGCCTGTGTGTAATTTATGCTTGCTTTCAGAAAATTCCTAGTCACTGTTGGGTTCCTCTTGTATCTGGACTTTTCTTCTATTTTCAACAAAAGGAATGGTCTTGACAACTCCAAACTGTCAGCAGGAGTAAGAAGAGTCACGCGTTCTGTATTTCTGACTCAAGAGCCAAACCGTCTTTACTGTGACTGAGTCCATTGACCCACTTCCCCCACAGACGGGAACTTGTGGAATTCACTCATAGTTTGGTCATAAGCCGGCCTTAGTCCCTCAGAAGCCGGCAAGAACTCCTTGACAGGTCTTTGTGAATTGTTCACTCAGTTATTGGATTCCTTAACCCACTCTGCCCCCTGTATGTGTTGGACATATGCTCATCCGGGACATGGAGTGTTTGTCTTTTTGTCTCTGCCCTTGGGAAGCTCTTCACCCAGGAAAGTCAGGGAGCTAAGCACTGTTGCCAGCAATGGCAGCTCTGGTGTAGGCACATGGGGAACCAGCTGGGAGGTTACTACATTGTAATGTTCCATCTTTCCCAGGATGTACCCTTAACCTTGGAATCATTCTAGTCATCACTGTACTCCATCACAGCATTTCTCCATTTTCTCCTGCTCCCTTTTTTCCATCTATCCATCCTGTTATGATTTCTAATTTTCTTTCCAGCTCCCTCCACTCTTCTGTTCTTTTGAGTCTACCTGTTGTGATATGCTTCCAGGCCACTCAGCTTTTAGAAATCTGGATTCTGGAGATGAGGCTTCTGTGAGTTCAGATTTACACCCCTTCAATGCTCATCTTTGCATTCCGGTGCAAGGGCTCTCAAAGCAAACCTGAGTGTGAAGTGGTAATGCACAACCTCCCGCTTCTGTGGTGAATGCAAAGCCCTCAGCATGGTGCCCTGGGTCCAGTAGCTGAAGGCTTAGGACCATGACTGTTGGGATTATGATTGCTGCATCCGCTGGCCTCATCTTCCTCATCTGACAGTATGGGCAGTGGTGTGATGACAAATCTTAATAAGAGAAAAGCAAGCAAGTCAAGGCCAATCTTAGTAGTGCACATAAAGCACAAGACACCGAGTGTAATCTTGTGGAATCTTCATGGAACCCCACAATAACCACTGTTGAGGCTCCTCCCAGTCCTGGAAGGGTAGAGAGTTAGAATACTTGACTCCTAACCTGACCTGTTGATTTGCTCTATGGAGGAGGTGCCTCTATTAAGGAAGCCCGTGGCTCCAATGATGCCTCCCAGGAACTCAACATAATACCTCCGTGGTCATGGTAACCCTGTTCCAGTTTTTTTTTTCCAACTGTTACTCAACAATTCACTTGTAGAGATGAATTACCAAAGCGAGTCTGGTGACTCCAGTGACACACTATACAAAAGCCAGAGACCCCTCACTTGTCCTCACTTCTTCCTGTTTGTCTTGGTTCTCTTGAGCCCTGCCTGTGTGCCAGGGATACTGGGTCACATGCTTGGTGATCTTGGGTCTCTTTTCGTCTTCACAGATGGTTGGGAATGAGTCACAGGCCTACCAAGTCTTGAATCTAAAATTTAAATTCATAATACCTGCCTCTTTAGAGAAGTGTCCCTGACTTAATGTTATACAACTTCCCTCAGCCAAACGTTTTCTATGGTACTGAGCCCCTCCTTCAGTACGCCAGCTCTTTCTTTTATTTCTCCTTCCACCTGGTCTAGCTCCTTCCCTCAGAAATTCTTGGATTAAGTCCCAGGTCCACACCACACCAGATCATCTCTCCCAGTTAAACAGCGTGAAAGAGAGTTCCTCCATAGGCTAATATATTTGAATACTTGGCTTTTCCCTTTCAAAGTGACTCATAAATGAAGAGCAATCCTCTGTGTCACAGGAATGTCTTCTGAGGGCTAACAGTAGGCAGCCTGTGAGCCTGTGCTAGCTCTAATTGTGCGCCATCTATCCGTGACAACGGTGGGGTTCCCAGTGAGAAGTGCAAAGGCTTCTCCTGTTACTAGAACTGATTCAATTCAACCTCTTACACGTCAGCTCTAGTACCAAGGTTAAATCAGTGAGGGTGAATTAAATGCCTAAGGGAGACTGCAGACGTTGAGTGGCCTGTTATGGCTCTGGTTCACCAGTCTCTGTCTGGACCAGTCATTAGCCACTCCCTCCTTGGAAGGCTGGCTTCTGTGGGGTCAGCAGTCCACTTGAAGCCCTAGGACAGCCCAGTCAGGCTAATTAAGGCTTCATTTCCAAGATGGAGTTCGAAGGTGGGCTGAACTTGGGAAAAGGGAGTCAGGTTTTGATAGCTACGAGTTGTGGCGATGAATCTGTGGGTGGGGGAAGACTGTGAGAGGGAGAAAGCAGAACTTGAGGAAGCTGTCATGTCTGGAAGGCAATCAGCTTGGCTACAGAGAGAAGAGAGTCGTGCAAATGAGGTGTCCTAGGCCTTCCTTCAGCCCAGTGACTCTTGAACTGAATGATTTTTACATCTCAAGTTAGTCGTTAGGCATTAAGACAAGCAGAAAGGCTCCTGTGTTAACAAGGAGCCCTTCTTGCAGAATGGAATGAACTCTGGAATAATTAAAAGCCTGCAGAAGTGTAGAAATGCCCTATTAACTGGAATTGCCATCATGGGGCCGGGGCCCTTTCTCCCCTCAAACTGATCACAAAGATTCTGATGAAGATGAAGGCCATAGCAAGGTCTAAAGAGATGTGGTAATTGACTCAAATCATCGTCAGTGTCATTTTGGAGCCTGATAAACTTTTCCGTGGGAGGCTCTTGGTGGTGTGATCCAGAGGGAATGCAATGTTCCTCATTCTTCTGGGGTCCCACTCAGCAGAGGCTGCACCCCCAACTATGAAAATGAAGCCCGCAGTGAAAGCATAGTGGATAACATCTACCTGGACTGTCATAAACCTGCCCCTTTACTGTTGGCAATGCTTCCAGAATCTAGATGTCATCATTCCAAGAGAGCACAGAGACCTAACAGTGGTTTCTGCCATGATACAATAGCACAGTAGTGTTTACCATGATACAGTCTTAAAACTCAAAGTACTTTTGTCCATGAAGAACAAATCTCCCTCCGTTTATGTCCATTGTATTCATTTTCTGTGTTTGTTAAGCTACACTTTAAACACTGCAGAGTCAACAATTCAGAGTATTTGTACAGCACTTTAAAACAATATGGATTTAACAAAAGAAAGTTTCTTAACATTTAAACACAGATTTTAAAAGCAAACACTCCTAGGCATTTATTTGAAATGATACTTCTAAAAAGTCAGATTGCCATAAATGTTTAAAGGCCTATAAAGTATACACACAGCATGCCTATAAAGACCAGGAAACTCTAAACACCATGTACAGGCATGAAGTCCAAGAACTTGATGCTGTTTGTTTATTATCTTTGTTCATACTCTTTATAAAGTTTTGCCTTTATTTATTTATTTACTTATTTATTTATTTGCACATTCAGTTAATCCTAAAGCTGCCTCCCTAAAGCCTCAGAAACACAGAAAAGCAGAGGCCACCAACTCTGGTTATTGACTATGTTCTTTTGGAGGTTGGATCCAGGGCTCAGTCCACAGTAATCCCAGGCTTCCGATCATCTGGTCCAGCACAGTGCTATAACTAAACCCTGAAATCTTCCCCACCTCTGGAGAGTTTCACTTTGGAAACTTGATATCTTTCCCAGAGATGATAGATTTTAAGCTTTGTATATCTGCCAGTCCCTGGCCTATTGTTCTGTCATTTTGATGCATTGAGCTTGTCTGTTAACATTATTAAAAACTTATGTGTCTCCTATTATTATTTTATTCTAATTAGATGGGCCATTTGGAGGTTTTGTCTCCTAGGAGATGCAATTGAGCCTGTGTAATTAGCTCTGTTCTTTAGGACAGCTGGCTAACTCATCACCTTGGTGTGCAGGATTGGGCTCTGAGCCCACCTATTTATTTTATATGGCCACAGGCACTTTGTTGAGCTTTTCTAACTCTTAGTCTGACTTCACACAAGCCTCTGTGTCTGATCTTTTCAATGTGCATGGGAAGAAACAAGTCTAACCTGCCATGGTGCCTCATTTTTGTTACTGATATGAGTATAGCAAACTATAATTGTCCCTTTTTTTCTTTGAGACAGCATCTCATGCATCTCAGGCTGGTCCCAAACACATTGTGTAGTTGAAAACAATCTTGCACTCTGAACCTCCTGCTTCTGCCTCCCAGGAATTACCAGCATGCACTACCATACCTGTTTTATGCAGCCCTGGAGATCAAACCCAAGGCTGTGTGCATTCCAGGAAAGCCACACTACCGACTGAGCCACACTTCCAGCCAGCCCCAAGTCTAATCATCGCACAGCACTAGGACAGTGTTTGCTACAACCTACATTTCACCTCTATTCTCACTATTTATAGATAATTATTTATGATTTACATAATACTTGTCTTCAAATTATTTGAAATCAGTTTACTTGTCTTAAGCCATAGCACTCGATGAATCAGCTCTATTTGGTTAATTATTTTGTAAATACCACTGACTTCTATCTGTGTAAGTTCTGCATCCACAGACCTAACCAACTGCTGATTGAAATGTACTCCACGCAAAACTGCATCTGTACTGAACAAACATAGATTCCATCGTTATTATGATTCCATACACAATGTGCTCCAGCAACTACTGGCATAGCCTTTGCTTTGTACTTGATGTAGTTTAGAGATGACTTAAGGTTCATGGTGAATAGGCACGAGTTACAGGCAAATAGTATACTGTTCTATATAGTAGAGCTGAGCATGTGTAGATTTTAGTGTCTAGCAGAGACACCAAAAATAAATATGCAGAGTCTGAGATGGTTCAGTGGGTAAAAGAGCTTGCCTCACAAGTCTAAGGACCTACCTTTGGATCCCCAGAATCTATGTAAAAGCTGGATGAACAGCACAAGCATCTACCTTCTGGGAGTGGGAGGCGGAGACAGGAAACTCTCCAGAAGATCTGCAGGGCAGCTAACCTGGCTTATGGGGTAGGAAGAGAAGAAGGAGATAACTGTCTCAAAGTGAGTGGGACACCAAAGGCTGACCTCCATAGGCATGTCTTGGCATGCATGCATCTGCTTAAATAACTAAAGTAAAGGTGTCCGTGCTGAAAAGACAGGGCTCATCTAGCATCATGCAGGATATACCACCAAAGGATAATTGAGGAGAGCTGGTTGAAGTAATTAGAATTACGTTTTTAATCACTGAAAACCTAAGCAATGTACTTGTTTTCAAAGTACAAAAACAAGTCTCTGATTTTTAGAAGCATCAATATAAGAGGAAGTTTCGGTGGCTTATGAAATCATACTGTAGGGAAAATAGAATGCAATAAATAATAGGGAAGCACGCAACCTCTGCACACTACTGCCAGGCCCTGCTAAGATGTAACATGGTACACAGCACAGTCAGTGTACCATGTTACATCTCCTGAGTCCCTAAACACCTGCGGCTGTCTGGGAGCCTTTCCTCAGGTTTCACAATGAGGAAAGCCTTCAGGCAGGGTACTTCTATGGTAAAGGTTCGGGAGAAAAGCATTACAGTAGGCGAAGAAGACCTAGCATAAGATGTGGATGCAACTTGAGACAGGATCAAGATCTGGAGATGAAGACAGAGGGAGGTCAAACATCTTGGAGCTATCCAGCACCATGAAGTAGGCAAAAAGCTGAAGGACCCGACTATAAGCCAGAGACTCCCTGCTGTGAACATTTGAGCAGTAAAAAAAAAAAATCCTAGCTGCTATCACTAGTTGCTATGTAGGCAGTAACCAAATCAGGGTTGATTGCTCTGGCCTTACAGGTAAAAGCTGATGGGGTGGGGGCATGGTAAGGGGCAGGACTCTTGATTTGGTTCATATCTACTATGTAAAGGATGAGAGCTTCATTTCTTTCTTGTCACTGATGGCATTAAATATATTCTCTCATTGTGCATGCATAGTTCTAAATATTGCTCGTATATTCAGCATATAAACATATACCTAAATATTTTGATATATAAAATTTATAGCATATATATTATAGATATTGCATGTGTATATGTGTGTATGTGTTATAGTTTTCATTTTGGAAAAATAGATTTCCTCTGGGAGTACAGTGGGGAACAAAAACATTTTGTAATTTCTTAAAAGATGCCTGACTGTCTCATGTGGATCCCTGAAGTTGTGATGTTGGAGAGGTCAGGTGGAGCAGCCTGTTGTAGAAGATGTCTTAGTTATGAATGACCTACAGGATAAAGATTCTGGCCTGAGCCACCAGGTGCCTCTGGGTGTTGTTTAAAGAAACAGGCAAGAATGCATCAAGAAGGGGGTCTCTGATGAGGTCTTCAGACTAGACACCTGTGACCTTGACCTTGCTTTCTGTCCCTCCCCACAGTGATCCCCAAGGTCACCAAGCACCTGCTCTCAAACCCTGTGTTCACTTGCATCGTCCTGGCTGCCTGCATGGAGATTGCTGTGGTAGCTGGCTTTGCTGCCTTCCTGGGCAAGTACCTGGAACAGCAGTTTAACCTCACCACTTCCTCTGCCAACCAGCTGCTAGGTGAGTGGGTCCCTTTGTCCTCTGTCATGCCAGAATGCTCAAAGAATACACTGACATCCAAGGGGTGTGCAGGGCTATGCTAAGCCAATAGCAGCATGGCATCCCTTTGAACTTTTTACAGAAGGACTTTCAAGGAACATTTTTTTTTTCACACTTGAGGTGAATATTAAAAGTTTTCTAGGGCCAGTGAGATGGCTTAGCAGGGAAGCATCTGTTGCTCATGGCTGATGATTCAAATTCAATATCCAGACCCCACAGTTGACGTAGAAAACCATCTCCTAAAGTTGTCCTCTGACCACATGAGTACCAGGACGCACACAGGCATGCATCTTCCTCATCATCATAATGATAATAATAAAATTTAAAAAAAAACATATAGTAAAGAACAAAAGTAGAAGGCATATATAGGAAGCACTCTGAGAGGCCAGGAAGTTAGTTGATTGATGTGAATGGGAGAGTTTGTAGACCATAATGAGGGAAGAAAGCACCCAAAGTCCATCTTGAAGGATCAGTAAATTTTTATTATACTATAGGAATGATCTTAGCAACATACAGCCCACAGCAAGGACTTTACCATTCGAACTATTTTTACAACCCTAGGAGATATTTTTTTCAAAGATTTATTACTTTATTTTAGGTATGCATACTTTGCCTGAATGGATGGATATGTGTGCACCATTTGCATTCCAGATGCCTGCAGGTCAGACGAGGGTGTGGGACCCCTCTGAACTAGAATTATAGATGACTGTGAGCCAAAAGGTAAACTCTTGAGTTCCGTGAGCAGTACCTATCTCAAAAATAAAGAAATACATAAGTAAGTAAAGGACCTGGAGAGATGGCTCAGAGGTGGAGAGCTCTGGCTGCTCTTTCGGGGATCCAGGTTAGATCTCCATCTCGCACATGGTAGCTCACAACTGCTAATAACAGTTTCAGGGGATTCAGTGCTCTCTTCTGGCCTGTGGGCATCAGGCATACACATGGTACACAAGCATATATGCAGGCAAGCTGCCCATATACATGAAATAAAATATAAATTTAAAGTAAAGTGGAGAGACATAGATAAATGTACCTAACCTCAGCCTCTAACCTCTACACACACATGTACACCTGTGCATGCACACAAGCACATATGCATGTACACACACACACACACACAGAGAGACAGAGAGACAGAGAGAGAGATTCCTCCTGTTGCTTCACAAAATGGCTAGTAAATGCAAAGAAGCTGGCCAGTAAGTATTATGACAGAAATGCACATTGAAACCTCAAGGAGGCACTATGATGCACCAGCCAGATGACAACCCCAGGTGCTGGGGAGGGTGAGGAGCAACTGGAACCCACACTGTGATGGGAATGCACAATGGAGCATTTGCTTTGGGCAGTTTTTGCACCATTCATTAAAGCTCGGCATATGCCTGTGCTGTTATCCATCAGTTCCGTTTCTGGGCACTTAGCCAACAGACTCAAATGTTTAGGTCCACTCATTTACATATGCATATATAACAACATTCTGAGCAGTTTTATGAATAATTATCTCAAACTGGAACTAACCCAAATGTCTATCTACAGCAGAATGGGTAAATAAACTATAGACTGTTCATTCTATACCACACAGCTTGGGAAAGGATGAACTCTCACACAGACATCCATGTAAATGGATATGAGTTTAAATATGTCACACATAAAGAGAATGTATTTATGGAACTTAAAAAAAAAGGATTGTCAATTAAGTTAAAAGAAGCTAGAGCCACAGTTGTCCTTCAAAGTTACAACTAGGAGGAGCACTCGGCCTCCTACGCCGCTGAGAGAGGGGGCGGGGAGTTATGTCCACCTTCATTTCTGATGCAAAGTCTCTTTCTCTGGCTGAACCTGCTGGCTAGCATGCTGCTGGGTTCCACGTGTCTGTCTCCCTAAAACCCAACACTGGGGTTCCATTTGTATGGCCCTACATCTGGCTTTTATAAAAGGGCTGAGGATCAAGCACCCCAAACCGCAAGCATCTGGAATTATTCTAAGTTTGACTTGAGTGCTGGTTGTAAGGGTATTTGCAGACTGGAAAGTTACCTGAGTGCTACTTATGAGGGTGTCTGCATATTGGAAAGTTCACCAGGGTGCTCTTATATGCTTCACATCTCAAGTTACAAAGAAACTGACCACGCTGGAGAGATGGCTCAGCGGTTAAGAGCACCCCTCTGCTCTTCCAGAGGACCCGGGTTCGATTCCCAGCACCCACATGGCAGCTAATAACTGTCTGTAGTTCCAGTTCCAGGCAAAACACCAAGGCAAATAAATAAATAAAGTTGTTAAAAAAAAAAAGAAAAAGAAAAAAAATGTTTAAAAAAAAAAAAAAGATTGCTAGACAAAGAAACTGACCACATGCCATAGTTATTTCTCTCTGAAAATTGCTAGGGTATGCATGCTTTTTTTTTTCTTTTTTCTTCTCTTTTCACTAGTCATTCTTGCCGCCCACTCTTTGGTAAGATTATTAGCAAAATGCAGTCAGCATTTTAATATCTGCAGGATGAGGAGAAAAACACTTTCTGTAGTGGAAGCAAGAGTCTCTGCTGTTTCTAGGACCTGGGCTCTGACCCTCCAGCATCCCAGGCCTCCTCTCCCACCTCCTGGTTTCTCTGTCCCTACATCTTCCATTTTGATTGTGCTTTACAGTTGTGTCTCCAGGGCCAAGTCCTATTTTGGAACAAATGCCTAAGCTTTCTATGGACAAACAAATCAATAGTCCCCAGGGCCGAAGGTCAAAAAAACAATTCTGCCACCCAGCATCTGTTTCCCAGTGACTCCTGCTTGTTAGAGTGCTTAACCAGGAGGGAAGGGCCTCTTCATATTCTCCAGACAGGCAGCAAGATCTCCTGTTCCTGTGTCTAGCCAATGGCATAGATCCAATCAGTGTGTACTGAGGAGAACCTACTGCAGGAGGGGCAGGCAGGGTGCAGCGGAGGCTTCTGTGGGGAGATGCTCTCAGAATAGCTCATGTACTCTTGGAAGATGGTGTGCATGCAATTCTGTGGACACAAGGCTCTGAACCACCCACAAAGTCATCAGCAAGTGGGTTAGAGTTCAGAAAGGAGCAGTGTAGACAATCCAGGGAGTGATGACATTGATTTATTAGTATAGATTAAAAGGGCTCAGTCTGCATAAGTTATCCTAATGAGGATGAAGTTTTGGTCCTGGGAAGTTCTGACAGTGGCCAGTGGAGTTATTAAGGACATGAACACGCATCATGGAGGAAGGAAGGAAGAAGCTAATAGTGACTGGGAGAAAAGGTGCTGAAATCCTGTTGTTGCCATGGTTACCATCATCACCAGGTGACACCCCCCACTGTCTCAACTAGAAAATGAAACAAAGCCCAGGATGCTATCCAGGAGTGGGCATGTTTCACCAGCGCTTATTCACATAGATCCAATCTGTTCACAGATTCATTCATTCTCAAAGGGATGCCTGAATGCCACTGAGCACAGGGTGCTGTATTAGACACTGGGATTTTTGCTAGACTGAATGGGACCCAAAGGCTGCCCTTCCTTCTGGAAACTTCATGCTGATAGGGGAAGAAACAGAGAGCAAGAAACAGGATGGGCAGATATAAACATGACAGCTTTAGATGGCAGGGAGAACCATGGAAACAGGAATCGTGCCTGGGGATAACGTGAGACTATTACTAAACCCAGAGCTCCTCAATGCCAACTAGGCATAATAGACATCCCTGGACTATTCTTACCAAGTATACAGTTACAGGTGGGCCACCACCTGCCCAGATTCAACATGGCTTCTGAGATCCTGCCAATGATCCTCTTACTTGTACCACAGGTGTTTTATCCACTAAGCCATGTCCCCTGTCCCAGATCCTCAGAATATTTTAAATTCTTTTTCCATGTCACTCAAGGAGTAGCAGCCAATGAAACCTCTTGGAAGAGGGGAAGGATCAGCCCAGGAAAGATGGACAAGCATGTCCTGGGAATAGAACCAATGTGTACACAAAGACCATGGAACATTGGGCACCTAGTTGCACCCAGGGAGAGAAAGTGGGTGTCATTGGAGTGGACAGTGGTCTGGACTGGAGATGGAGACACCAGGACAAGGTTATGATGCCCATACTCATACCAAAGGCTGGAAACTAAGCTCAGATATCAGAGGCATCCAGCGACACAGAGTTCTATGTCTTTTTTATAGATGACCAGGAGAGTGCTTTGATGAGCTAAGACTTCTCAGTTTTATTTTCTTACCCTAATATGAAGAATAAATTTGCATTCCTTCAGCATATACTAGCTAGTTGGTGTAGTTGATTGACCTGAGGGTCGGTTGATTGGCAGGGAGGAGGCAGCCTAGACTAGAAAATTGGCCATGCATAATCTACATGGTAGATAAATGACACTCAGTAATTTAAAGCCTAGTCATAGATAAAATAAATCAGAAGAGAGCCACAGCAAAGAGGAGACTGGGAGAGCGGGGTCCTTTGGTTCTCTTACAGTGCCCTGGTTTACTGAGAATCCCAGGGAACAGGTTTCAGGCCTGCTGCCTTGGAGATATCTCTGTGTATAAGAGAGAGAGAGACTGTGTATACTTACCAATTATTCATTGAGTGCTGCAGAATATAGTGATTTGATTGACACTGCTTCCTGAGGCATGGCAGAACTGGCTAAATGGTGTCCTCCACAGATGTGTAAACCCTGCAGCCTTTGACTTAAGCAGCCTTCAAGCCTGCCCTGAACTGTATTTGCCTCATTAGGAGAGGAAGATAAAATTCTCAGTGTGTATGTGTGTGTGTGTGTGTGTGTGTGTGTGTGTGTGTGTGTGTGTGTGTGTGTGTATACTTTAGGTGTGTGTGTGTGTTCACATGTGTAAATTTGTCTAAGTTTGGAAGTGTGTGTATGTCTGATGAATCCATATGTATTCATATGTGTAAGTGTGTATCTATCTGCAACTGAAGTGTATAGGAATGTGCATATAGATATGAAGCTGATATCAATGTCCTCAGTTACTTCCCCACTTAATTTTTTGAGGTAGAGTCTCTTGCTGAGCTTGGAGCTTTGCCTCTAGTTTCCTCTAGTCTAACTAAATGACTTGTCCCCAGGATCCCATCTCTGCCTCCTGTGTGCTGAGCTTACACATGGGCCACCAGGCCTGCTTGGCATTTATGTGACTTCTGGGGATCTGAACTCCAGTCATCATGCTTGGGAGATAGTCCCTTTATCTACTCAACCATTTCACCAGCTCCAAACTCTCAGATGATCTGAGGTCCCCTTTCCAGATCACTGCAAAAATACACAGAGATGCTTATGTGGCAAGGTGTTTAAGGATCTGAGTTTCACACCCAGAATTCAATACAAAAAAGATAAAAAGGCAAAAAGAGGGATGGCATCTCAAAAACAGGTGCCCAAGAAATAACACCCAAGGTTTTCCTCTGGCTTCTAACACAGGCACATATGTGCACGTGCATACAAACATTCACACACACAATTCACAGAGAAATTGAACTTGGTAGGTTATGTTTTTAATCCCAACACTTGGGTAGCTTGAGGTACAAGGATTGCTAAGCATTTAAAGCTAGCCTGGCCTACAGAATAACACCAAACACCAGAAAGAAAAAAGAAAGGAAGAAAGAAAAACTTTAAGCAAACACCATACTATTGCTTTCCAATAATTAATCTCCTGGATACACCTTAGTCCCCAGGTCTCCGGATTCAGCTCTTAGTTGGACCCATATTAGCTTATACACATACATCCTCTTGGATGGCATCAGGTACGGTGTGCCAGCTATGTGTTGGCTCACAATGATTGACTTTTTCCAAATCTGTCTCCCCTTGTTTTCTGGGAGTTCTTTGAGGACAGAAATAAGGCCCTTCATGAAGACATTGGAGTCACATGAAGTCACTGGGCCCTTGACGTCTACCAGCCCCTCTTCTGCTATTCACACTCCACTGCTCTGCTTCTTCAGGGATGACGGCAATTCCCTGTGCCTGCCTGGGCATCTTCCTGGGTGGCCTCTTGGTGAAGAAGCTGAGTCTGTCTGCTCTGGGGGCCATTCGGATGGCCATGCTGGTCAACCTAGTGTCCACAGCCTGCTACGTCTCCTTCCTCTTCCTGGGCTGTGACACAGGCCCTGTGGCTGGGGTCACTGTTCCCTATGGAAACAAGTAAGTACCTAAACACTTAGCTTGGCTCTGTCTAGTGACATCAGGGATGCCTTCACTGTGGTTCACAGAGCTAGTTCAGTTTTGCCCAGAGTCACCTGAGCCACCTGAGCCACCTCCACTGTGGTTTCTAGAGCTAGTTCAACCCTACCCAGGGACATCTGGTACATCTTCACTATAATTTACAGAGCAGCTGAGCCATACACAGGGACTTCTGGTACATCTTCACTGTGGTTCACAGAGCTAGCTCAGTCCTGCCCAGAGCCACCTGAGCCACCTCCACTGTGGTTTCTAGAGCTAACTCAACCCTACCCAGGGACATCTGATCTACCTTTACTATAATTTAGAGAGCTAGCTCAGCCCTGCACAGAGATATCTGGTCTACCTTCACTGTGGTTCATAGAGCTAGCTTCATCACTAGTAATGTCAATTAGAGAAGCCAAGCTTAGCTTCTTCCTTGCAGTTAGAAGACTTGGCCTGTCCTTTGAGAGCTGACTTTTTCTTCACCATGGCAAGGCAACCCTAAGAGCGGGACAGTCATTCATTCTCCAGTCCACTTGCTCTTTCTGACATTTGGTTTCAGGAATAATGTGAAGACAGAAAATAAAAATAAACCTTATTTCAAAATTCAGCTTGAAATAAAAGAATCAATTTTAATAGTTCCTACATGAGTCAGAAGCTGCCATCCAGCTCACATAGTCATTACTAAGTCTGGCCCTTGGTGAACATGTTTAAGTGGTACGGGAAGAAAGGGATGGAGACAAAGAGGGAGGAAAGGCAGAGGGAGCAGGGACCAGCATCGCTATGATGTCTCTTTTCTTATGCCCTGGTTATTATCCCAGGACTGTGGACCAGAGTTCCCATAGTGACTGCTCTTCAAATACATTTTGGATTATATTATCTCTATGTTCAGTGTCTCCTTTCTTTGTGAGACTCTGAGACCACCTTGAGCTGTGGAGTCTATCCTGGACATGCTGTGGCATGGCTACCCAGCAGGTTACATGACCAGGCTCCTAGGCTACAATAAAGAGCCTGGAGACTGGGTACAACTGGGGTTCATCTGCCACCCCTTGAGAGTGACAGAAAGAGCAGAAAGGAGGCAGCTTCTCACAGACTCAGGTGCACTTAGGCAGCCCCCAGTTCCTCTTGCACAGAGTCCACTCAGGCTGGCATTTGGCTCTGAACAGCAGCCCTCAGTATGGACTGCTCAGCTCACAGGCAGTAAACCACAAAGATTAGAACCATACTCACAGGGTCATGGTGTAATGATATTATGCTGTAAAAATGAAAATCAAAAAGTTCAAGGCCCATAGTCACACTATCCAGCTCTAACTCATTCTCAATACTCAGCACTGCATACATTTAGACAAATGAAATTCATCTGGTCCAGCCTCAATTTCCCTTTTGATAAAGCTTGCATGGTTACACTTAGAAAAAACAAAATGATGATAGAATTCCTTCAACAGAGCATAATAGAAACAGCCAGGAGTCTCTATGTCACCTGTGTTATCAGGAAGTACTCTGAACCTTGAGACAGAGCAGGGAAATGAGGGTGCTGAAGTCATTTCCTTCTTCTGGGGCTGCAGACTAGTTTGCTCTTGATTGCTGCATCTTTGTAACACACAGGCAAGTATGAACACACCCTAGCATTCATTATATATCTTGGGATAATGAACCAATCAGAGGGTGGCTGTTGAAGCCAGGCTTGGCATCTTATATGCAGGAGAGGGAGAAGCAGGTGGGTGTGGGAGGTGCCCAGCACTGCAGGAGGAGTTGTGGGGTAGAACAAACTGTATCCATCTAGAAAAGTGTCCTGGAGTAAATAATCCTACCCTAAGCCCCAGCTTCTATCAGCTCAAAGTGCACACGATTAAAAATTACAAAAAAAAAAAAAATCTTCCTCACCTTGAAACAAGACGTAAAGGGGTACAGCACTTGGGCTCTTGGCAGTGCCCTGGACAGGCACTTGCAGATCATCCAGGGCTAAGAGAACAAAATGAAGAAGTCAAGGATGGGCAGGCCAGGGCGCTGCAAAGTCCATCATGGCAGAGTGTGATCAACAGTGTGGTTCATCCCAGTTCTAACGAGTCCCCTTAACTCTTCTTTCCAGCTCAGCCCGAGGCTCGGCCCTTGACCCCTACTCTCCATGCAACAGCAACTGCGAATGCCAGACCGATTCCTTCACCCCGGTGTGTGGGGCCGATGGCATCACCTACCTGTCAGCCTGCTTTGCTGGCTGCAATAGCACGGTAATTGGGACTTCAGGCTGCAGGGGAAAGGGTAGGAGCCAGGCAGCCACAGCTGCTCATAGTCTGGAGTCCAGGCTTGTCTTTTTCCACGTTGCTGCGGCTGTGTCTTTGCCCTGATCTAACAAAGGAGGATAACAGGACAAGGCAGTTGCTTGGACCTTTGCTAAATCGAATGGGCTTCTAAGACACTTCACAGAGTGACCAAAAGTAGTAATCAAAGGAAACTATGTATATGCAGCTGGAAAAAGTGGCTATGGATGAAGTACTTACAAAAGGTGGGGGAGGGATAATCTGTGTGTGGTGGGAACCCTGAGACTGACTGGAGCTCGACCTCTCCATCCCTACCCACTCCCCTTTGCCTCTTTGTTCCTAGCTTTTTGTCCTTGCGCGTCTTCTCTCTTCCCACTACGCGTTTTCTTCTTTTCCTCTTTAACATGATTTTTTTATTTGGCCACCAGCCTGCCATGGTCCACATTCTCTGTATGAACAGCTGGTACCAAGTGACCCGCCATGCAGTCGTTTCCCATGCCTCCCAGATGTCTCTTCCACTTGTTCTATGTCTGTACCATACTGCCACTGTCTCCAGTGCAGCCTGCCCCCTTCTCTTGTTTGAACCTGTGCAGCCGTCACCTCACTAGCCTTCCAAGGCAGCCCTGGACACTTCAGATGACCCTTCCATGTGCTGCACTGTAGGTCTGTCTGTCTTTGATCTTTGGGTTTCTTGAACTAGGGACACTGTTGCCCCAGCAATACTTCATGATTTCTCAGTGTGCAGATGGCAGTAGGGAGTGACACTTGCCAAGGGGCGGCCTTCAGGGAGCCAAGAGGAGTCATTTCCTTCCTGCCTCCTGCATCTTAAAGAGCACCAGTCCCTGAAGGAAAAAAAATGAATCATTTGTTTTCATTTTCAAAAATTTCATTTTTGCATGCTTTTAAGATTTAGATTCCTGGCCAGTTATTAACATTTTCTATAAAGAAAATAAATCACTGCCGATTGGGGGCTGGGAAGACCCAATTTTATAAAGTAGATGATAAAGCAATTTCTTTATATAAGTAGAAGTAAATATTAAAAGGGGGTTGGGACATAGAAAATGGTTCAAATAAAAGCACAAACTATTATTTCTCATTGACATTTTAATATTCAGAAAGTTCTGTTAACAGCCTCAGCCATTGTCCTAGGATGGAACGTTATGTGACTCTGAGTAGCCTTGTCCTGAGACCCAACAGGCATTTTATTCTACTGACCCAAACCTGAAGGGTATGCATTTCCTCTGATTTGCATGGTTAAGAAGTTTGTTGAGTAACAGCCTCTTCCAGCCATGTATTCACTTGTGGCTGCTGAAGCTGAGTAGCTAAGGGATGTCCTTCTAGGACAGGACATGACACTCATTCCCCACACACCTGCTCTCCTCTTCATTTCTTGGAGCCCCGCCTTGCCTACTGTGATGGCCATGGGGTTCCACTCCTTGGCCACTAAGACAGACCTCTGGGTGCCTCTGGCTTCCAGCTGCTGTGGGAAGGATTTGGAGACAGACAGACACTGGTTCATCCTGAATGGGGACACGGAAATAGTGTAGCAGCACACTGCAGAGCTTGCAGGAGATGCAGGCTGAGAGCCTGGTTCAGGCCACGTAATGGGTCTCCCCAGTTTCACTCATGGCTTGTGACAGCATGACCTCTAGTCAAGAAGATTCCTGGGATGCATCTGAAAATGAGCAAAAGGCAATGTGAGTCTTTAAAATACCTGGGCAGTGTTTTGAGGAAATTCCAAACAAAGGCTTACGTTCCTCCCCGCTTCCCTCCCTCTTCTCTACTTTTAGCTTTTGCTTTCTTCTGGTCTACAGGTACTCAGTACAACTTTTCCCCAAACGAAACCCCCTTTATTGCCTCTCCTCTTTTCCATGGCTTCTTTCTTGTTTCTAGAGAGCAGACTGTCTTAATGCGTGCTCAGCCCTTTCCTGTAAGTTTGCTGGGCCCCTCTGCCTTGTCTGTGTTTCTGTCTGTCTGTAGGACTATAAGTGACTATTATATATCCTGTTAACACTCACCAGGATCATCAGTGATTGTGGTGGAATTCTGGGACCCTTTGAGCCAAAGCCAGAATCTTTCTTTATACTTTGACACTCGTTTTCAGGATGCTGACAAAACAGCATCTCCATGTGCACTGCCCACACTCAATACATGTTAGCCTTCCTGTCTGCTCTGGCTGCCTCACTAGCCTCAACCTCCCTTCTCCTCCTGTCTCCTAAGCAACCACTTGTTAAGTGAAATTCTACTGACAGCCGAACTCTCCTTTGCCCCTGGACCTTTGCACATGTTGTTCCTGATACAGGGAATAGTCTCCCTTGTGTGGGTGGGTCCTGCCTTGCCTACTCACCAAGGCTCAGCTTCTCTCTGCTTTCCTCACAGCTCTGTCTCCTACCTCAGCACCATTTCAAGACAAGATGTGTATCCCTCCAAGTTGCACAACACCTATTCTTACCTAGCAAGATTTAAAGCTCATCCATCCCATGGCTCACTTACTTCAACACCGCAGTCCCCCACCAGTTTCAGATATGGGACTGTGCTGTAGACCTTTACCCCACACAGTGCCCAGACTTCCCAAATGTCCCTTGGTGCTCCCATGCAACCTCAAACAGGCAGCTACAGTAGAGAACACTCTTGGACAGCAGCTGGCAAGCAGATAGACAAGATGCTTCAAATTTCCAGTTGTATTCTTATCCTTATTCAAGTATTACCATATATTATGTGTGTGTGTGTGTGTGTGTGTGTGTGTGTGTGTGTGTGTGTGTATCAGGGCCCTTTAAATGTCTGTGTCTACCTCAGACCTGCACTATATATAAACAAGTCAACCAATCAGATCATTGAGATGCTAACCCAGTCAGCATCAGATATTCCTATCTTTACTCTCTTTACAGTCTTAGTTGGGTTTTGTTTGTTTGTTTTTAATTTTCTTCTTTCATGTCTCAAGCAATTACAGTGGAAGTTTCTAGCCTGCATTTGCTGTTTCATTTCTAAATCTTGTCATTGCCTGTGGTGAGGAGGGATGGCAGAAAGACAGTTAATTTTATCAGCCTCTTTTGGTGTGAATATATTGCACAGATTGTTTGCCTACCTTTCACTTTCAGAAATAATTATTCAAGCAGAAAGCATGTTTGTATTCCAGAAGTTATCCCTGTCTGGTGGCCTGAATAATTGACTTGAGGGGAAAACAGCTTTTATTAGCCACCAAGAGGTTAAAAGTCAATACTAGCCAAGCACAGCAGTTTGTAGGGTGTAAATGACAGATGGCTGATCGACCCCCATCCAGGTCACAAAATATTTACTGAGTGCTGCTTGAACAGCAAGGAATAGGATTCCATTGTGAGGCATGCTGGGAGCTAATGATTCCACCTTGCAGACCTCAATCCAGCCTCATCTTAGGATCCCTGTGGACTTTTACAACAAAGGGTCTGAATCCTACCCAGATACTTCATGTGATTTTTAAGCCTCTCAAATGTTCTTAGTATGTGACCAGGATTGGAAGCCACTGTTGTAATAGACAGTTTCTCCACTTTGGCCTTGCTGAAATTTTGAGGTGGACAATTCTTTCTCCCTAGGAGCTATCCTGTATCCCAGCCACATCAAGGATGTTTAGCCACATTCTTGAGCTTTATCCACCAGCCTCCAACTTCATACATAGTGTCCCTGAGAGCATTACAGCCGAGAAAAGGTGAGGCATGTGCTAAGATCTCCAGTCTGTGCACTGTTGCACTCTTTTCCTCACATGCTCGATGGAATGTCGGAAGTGTTCTGTCTGTGTGCTACCCATGCAGCAGTTGCATGCTAATTATTCTTGCACACTCTAAGGACCCATTTCTTGTGGACTAGTCGAGATTAAATTGAGTATTAGCGTGGAGGTTTTGTATATGAATCTAGATTTGAGCCCATGTGAGAAGATAGTCAATAGTGTTCTGCAGCCATGAAATGCAGCAGGTAGCTGCAGCTGAGACCTGGCTTCTTCATTCTTCTCTGAGTAGCAGCATTCCTCACCAAAAGCCACCATCATGCCTCCTCCACCTTTTCTTCTGTGTGAATTTTTCTGTTGGATCCAAAGCCTTGAGTTTATGAAAGCTTCTCCTATCCCTTAGTCCAGATTCCCAACCCTGATTTAACAATTTGTGCTCATCTCAGTAATAGCATGTCATAAGGACTTGGGAACATTCGAAAAAAGCTCTACTAGAGTTTTCCCAGCTGTGACATATGCTACATCTCAGGCCCTGTGCTAGGCATCACAAATGCAGAAATGAATTGGGTCAAGGGCTTGTGTTTGCCATAAAATGCACTATGATGTTTTCTAGAAGCTGTAAAAGATGATAACAAAAAGCAGTATTCATTCCAGCTTTATAGTTGAGTTAAGTGAAAAGAACATATCAGAAAACAAAAGCTTATGAAAGAAAAGTCTTCCACTAAAGAAAAATAAAAGTAGAAAAATATATGGCATTTTTTTCTTGTCTTATTGCTTTTTTGGTTATTTTTTCTGATCCTCATTTTTGTGAGGGTTTTGTTTGACAGAAAGAGGGAAAAAGAACGAAGTTGGTTGCGTAGGCAGTTGGGGAGCATCTAGGAGGAGTTGGGGAAAACATGGTCAAAATATTAAAAATTTAATAAATATATATAAATAGATACAAGTTAATCTTAGACATATATGTAACAGTTAATGAGAAGAGAGGCCATACATGTGAAAGAGAGAGAGGCCAGGCTTGTGGGAGTGTGTAGAAGGAAGAAAAGAAGGGGAAATGATGTGTCATAATCTCACAAAAGAAATAATTTAAAAAGTAAAAGATCAGAGAACTGAGGAGGAAGTTGATCAGTAATGACTTTGTCATGCACACATGAGAATCTGCATTGGATATCCCAGAACCCATGTACAGCAGAGCATGGTAGACCTAGACACATAAACACAAAGGAAAATCTGGATGACTACATAAGAAGTTGCTTATATCCATAGATGACTACCTTGGATGGGGAATTAAGGCAAAGTTTTTGTTAATTTCTTTCAAGATTTTCTGCATATTTTGGAATTGTTCCAGATGATCACATAGTGCTCTTATAATAACAGAAAGCTTTATTTTAAAACTCCAATACCAAAAGAAGCTTAAATAAAAATATATTTAAATATAGGGAAGTGGTTAGGTAGACCACTTGGTGGCCTGGGGATGTTATGCCCCATAGGGTAGAAATTAGCTCTGGGAGAGACCGGCCAGAAGGAAAGAATGGGGCATTTATCCCAGGGCAGGCCTTCATCCTGAGGGTGAGCAGGCATTTACCTGGTGGATGAGCCTCGAAGGACATCCCTGCACAAATGTCCTAGGGATGCACTAGGTGTGTAGATCACTAGCTTGCTCAAAGGTTGGGTAGTACATAACAATGTTTTAAATGGTAATAATTAATGTGTTTAGATCTTTAAACTGATATGGCATTTGGAGACAGACATAGAAGGGAGAGACACAGAGTCTGGGGTCACTTGAACCTGCAGTCATAGCCCCCCGTTTCAGCCCTCCCCCTGTCCTGTATCTCCCACATGTGGTGGCGGATCCAGAGTAGACCCTCCTGCTGCAAAGAGCAGCCTCTTGGCTGCCCTCCAGCAGAAGGTAAGTCAGCTCTGTTGAAACAGGCTCCACCCCTAGGGCTACATGTGAGGGCGCAGGTAGATGGTAGACGGAGGTCTCGCCTTCTCCTCGGCATCTTGGTCATTTTGCAAGGAAAGGGGGGGTGGTGGTATCTTTCTTCCTGCAGTTTTTTAGATACCTCTGCTAGGACCTGGTGGGAGATCACTAGGGTTCTTCATAATGAGGAAGGTGGTCTATGCTGGAAATACCAGCTTAGGTTTTGTCCTTGGCATCCTAAAATGAAGAGGCAAAGGACTGGTGACATGACCCCGAGTAGACAGGTACATTTCTCTGAGAATGACAGCATCTTCCTATGCTCATATGCCTTCCCGATGCACCAAAGCTCATCATACTGCCCCCTGCAGTTTATTACAGTTTTTTAATAGTTGGCACTGTATCACCTCATTATTACTTAAAATAGTAATAATTAATACATTAACGTTTTTTAAAAATGAACATTTCTCAGGCAGAAGCAGGAGGAAGCCTGGCTTATGCTGACACTCAGGCTGGAAAATCCCTCCTGAACCACAAATTAGGAAGCAGTCACAACTTCCTGGTATCTTAATGTTTTCAGAGGAATGAGGCTTTACCACCAATGATGTCATCCCTCCCACACCACACTCTTACAGAAGTAATCTATCACCATGGGAATCCATTTCTCATGTCCCAGTCATAAGAATTGACCCATCAATACTGAGCGATAGGAGTTACAAAACAGAAGTAACTTCATTTGCCAAGATTTGTAAAGCATGCTGACGAATCTTGTTCTTGTAGGATGAGCTGTCACAATAGTGTGCCTGCCTTTTCCTTCATCAGAAAAAAAAAAAAAAACACATATTCCAGACCCAGGGAGAGGTGTTTTGCATTTATGGTCTCCAGCTTTTATTGTTATTGTGATTATATACCCCTGCCTTCTTTCATGTGATAAAAACATTTCTCATGTGACATCAGTGACAGTGTGTGAGATCAAGATGCACCTTTGAATCATGGGCTACTGCACATTCATTGATTTCTTTTATGTTTTGTGGTATGGAGTTTTTAATTTTTAAAGTAGATAATGCATTTATGAGTTTTTAAGCCATAATGTAAAAAGACAAACTGTGAGAATTCTTCCCTCCTCTTTTGTCCTCTCTCTCCTCACGGTCAGCCTGCCAATAGACGATGCCCATCATAGGTACAGGCATGCTGTTGAGGGTCCCTTATCTGAAATCTCTTTATGGTAATTTAGGGTTTCCGGTTCTTGCAGATTTTATAGTCTTTGCATGTGTATCAGGAGACATCAATAAAACTTGGTCAAGAAAGATGCTTCATGGGTTAGGGAGATGGCACAATGAATAAGAGCAGTGACTGCACAAGAATGAACAACTAGGTTTGAATGCCTCCAGCTCACATCCAAACAGCAAAACATGGCACATGCCTGTAACCCTCGTGCCACAGCAGGCAGAGACAGCTGAACCCACGGATGGTCACTGACCTGCCAGGCTAGCAAAAGCAGCGAGGTTTAACTTCAGCAAGAGACTATATCTCAAGGTATTAGGCCAAAAAGTGATGGAGTAGGAAACCTGATGGCCTCTTCTAAGTTCTGCATGAAATGCATGGACACTTGCACTCACATACACAGTTATATCACACAAACACACACACACATTCTCTCTCTCTCTCTCTCCCCCCTTGTGTTGTGTGTGTGTGTGTGTGTGTGTGTGTGTGTGTGTGTGTGTTACAGCTACAGGTGACTAAGAGGGCCTTGACAATGCTGAATATGCTGTGTTTTGGTTGCAGCTAGTCCCATGAAGTCAAGGAGTCATGTCAGTATTGCTCAAACCATTTTGGATTTGGGTATTCTGTAGTTCATAGTTTCATATATTCTTTTCAGTGTATCTAGAAGACCCTACTTTGTTCCTGTGTTTTATATTTTAGTTAAGGGTTTATGTTGGGCCTCTTTTTCCTGTCATACCAAAAAAAGTATTTTTTATAGCTATGCAATCTTCTATCATGTTGACCTAATAGAGTCTATTAAACCAGAAATTGTGAAATATTTAGATAGCCATCAATTCCTGCAAGCCACAGTTGGCTTTTGTTATCTGTCACTTTGGGCCCAGGCAAGCCTATCTGCTGGATAAGGTCTTGTGAGATTTGCAGGCCAGCTCTCTTCTGTCATCTTGTTCAACAAGCTTGTCGGGCCTTTTCTGTGAGCATGGTGGTCCTCGTCGCCTACATAAAGGATAGCGCGGTATTTTAATGATAGGAAAGCTAGATACTGACACCTCACACTGTGACAGCAGACAGAGAATTCAACTCTCTGGGGACAACAGGGACTACAGTCCTTTCTAGAAAAATCATATAGTGGGAAGACATTACCTTGAAATAGGGGTAAAAACTCATCTCTCATCAGAGTTTATACTTGTAATCCAGCACTTAGAAGAATAAACTAAATAGTGATTTGAAGTTAGCCTGGGGTATTTGAAAGAAAGACGAAAGACACAGAGGGAGGGAGGGAGGGAGGGAGGGAGGGGAAAATTGGTCCCTAGCTAATTTGGGAATCATGAATGAACTGGGAATATATTACACTTACTTAGTAGGACCTGCCAGAAATGCACCTGTCATTCTGTCCACAGAATGTTCCAGAAGCATCTTCAGTTTTGCTCAGGCCACTGAAGGGGAGAATGTACATCCAGCCTCCTTCATTAAACTGAAGTGAACCATTTTCTAATACTCAACCTCTCTATCTTCCCAAATTTCCCTGTGCTCAGAGATTCTCTGGGTATCTGGAGGGCTTCTATTAATCCCAGCTTGGAAGGACAACCCTAGTTACCTGTTTTTGAGATTATAGAATAAATACCCAGTGCTAAACTTCCTCTGCCTCATGTTTGCAGCCTGGGAAAAGTGAAGCCACATGTCCTCACCTTCAGGTCCTCCTGCCACATTTACATCTTAGGGAAGCTTCCAATAGCCCTGAACATCCACATTGCTTCTGGGTCCTGCAGTTCCGGACCCTTATTCTGCCATCTGGAAGTTCATCTACACCTACACAGGGCTCTCAATCACATCTCATTCAGTTCATTGCCTTAGAGACACTTGGGGAGATCTCTCACTAGGACCAAGAGTTTGCCAATTCAGCCTGCTGGCTAGCCCCAAAGCCCCAGGGATCCACCTGTTCTGTCACCACAGTCCTGGGATTATAAACAGGTCCTTGGAGTTGGAGAGATGACTCAGAGGTTAGGAACTCTTGTTCTTGCAGAAGATCCACGTTTAGTTCCTGGCACCCATACAATGATTCATAACTATCTGGAACTCCAAATATGGCCTCATGGGCATAGCACACATGGTACAAATACACACATGGAGGGAAAATTTTTACATACATCTTTTAAATATATATATTCTAGGTCCTTATGTTTGAGCACCAAGCACTTACCAACTTGGCTATCTTCCCAGTGATGGCAAATATAATGTGATGAGTTATAGCTTAGTTATAGGTACAAACTCAGGACAGACACGGACACCAAGACAGATGATTGATAAGCCAAAGAAAAGTAATTAGGCACATGTCTTAACTCTCAGGGTTCTGCCTTGATCACTGAATTGCAGGATCCCAACATATCTCCATGTTTTTTCTTTTCTTTCTTAATTTTTTGTTGTTGTGGTTGGTTGGTTGGTTGGTTGGTTGGTTGGTTGGTTTTGTCAAGACAAGGTTTTTCTGTGTGACAGGCTTGGCTGCCCTAGAATATGCTTTGTGGGCCAGGCTGGCCTCAAACTCACTGAGACCCCTGCCTGACTCTGTCTCCCAAGTGCTTGGATTAAAGGTGTGTCTAACCCATGTGTTTCTTGAGAAGACATACAAGCCGGCATTCTGTTCATGGGGTATTCCAGTCAGACAAGCCAACAGGGACTGTCTCTCACTTATATTTTATCATTCCAAGTCCTCATGAGTCTAAGGCCCCAAGTCATAAACCCCTGTCACAGATGTTTTCCCAGCCAAACTACTACAGTGACCAGAGAGGGATGAGACTAGCTTTACCCAGGACAGGGTTTAGATCCTTTTGAGCTATGGAGAGTGTCAGAACTTACGTACAAATTCAGACATTTTCTGAGTGTCTGTGTGAGCCAAACTGTCTAGTATAAATGAGAGTAAATTAAGTAACAAAACTACAGTGCCCCCCTTCATTAACCTTAGAGCAAGGAAGAAGAGTTTGATGTGAGAGTAGGTGGTGTCAAAATTATCACCTGGTTCCTAGGGAGCTGATCCTTGTTGCTAAGATAAGAGATGGTAAAGCAAAGGAATTTGGGACTGGGAGTGTTATCTGGATTGGTTCAGGAAAGCAGCCTATACAGTGTTTGGAAGAAGGAAGTAGAGGAGAGAAATTGGAGCTCTTTGATGAGGGGGGATGAAGGCTGAAGCTCTGGACAAAGTAAGATGGTAGAGAAATGAACTGTCCCCATGGAGGATTAGAACTGATTGCAAAACCCACGAAGCTGTGTTCATAAACCACATCCCTGAGCTTGCTCTGCAGCAAGACCAGGAAGGGACCTAGAGAGAGAGAGAGAGAGAGACCCGAGGAATCAGGTCGCGAGGGGTGACATGGAGGGTCTGCTAGTCAGCGGGGTAGCTCAGTGAGTGCCCAGTAGAGTACCAGGGAAAGCCTTGTCTCTTCACCTGTGTCCAGCCCTACTTCCAACCAATGGGCTTGAGGGTATAGGTCTCTCCTTTATGTCACGGGGCGGGGGGAGTGATTCTCTGCCCTTTGTGGTTCCCATCTGGGATGGATGTCTCTAACAAGGGACATATTAGCAAGAACAGACGGGGTGGGTATTCACACCATATGCCTTGGGTTACAATGGGAGGTGCCCAGGGAAATGAGTGAATCACACAGAGGCAGCTTTAAATCTGTACTTGAACAAAGAAGGGCCCAGGAAGGCTGGGGATGGAGAAGTGACCAAGAAAAGTATGCTCAGCAAAGAATTTGCTTTCTGGATCTAGTTAGCACATTCTATGTCACCTCCTCTTCCTAGTACAGAAAGGAGATATCTCTACAGACAGAGGTTTCTGAGCCAGGGCAGTAGTGTGTACCCAGAGTCCTGGGTACACAGAAGACTAAGGCCAGACTGAGCCCCCAAATCTGAAGCCAGTCTGAGCGGTGAAGCAAGACTTCATGTCTCATTTATTATAAATACAATATTTTCTCTATACAACAGGACCTTGTTTGTACATATAATGTCCACACTTGTGACTTCAGTGGACTGCAAATAACCAGGAGGAATTGTATCTGAACCAAATATAGGCAGAATTTGTTATGTCATATTCCCTAAGCAATGCAGAGTAATGAGTGTGTCCATAGTGCTGCAGTGTATTAGATATAACCTCATCTAGACAATATTCATTTTATGAATACAGAAGGAGGAATATAGGATCTATACCATTTTTACCCAGGACTTGGACATCTGTAGAGTATGGTATATGTATGGTATCCTGGAACCTAATATTCTTCCATATGAAGCAACCATTGAGTGTAAATGTCTGTTTAAAAACTGGTGGCTTCTATGTTGTCCCATTTCTCCTGTATTTGTAAATGTCTTCAAGTGGTCAGTTCAGAATAGTCCCTGGGCCTAAAAGATATATTGCAGAGTAGTGGATTCTGATCTCCTGTGACTTCTGACTGTCACGTCATGCTGTGTTTTTTCTGCCCAGCTCTAATCCATGATAGAGAGGGATCTCTGTGAGCAGCCTCCAGCCTTAAGAAGGACAAGTGTGCCGAGCAGACAACACAAGATCAGCTTGATGCCTCTACATGCTTGTGTGTCAGGAAGGGACATATCACATGTCCACCATCACAAGGTGGATATGGACTAGAGATGAAGTTGAGGAAAATCGTGAACAGATAGGAAAATGTAGCCCCGAGTTGTTCTTTCGTGTTAGCATGGGAAAGAGGAGAGAATGCCAAGAAAGATGGACAAGGTGTAGCCAGGAAAAAGAAAGGGGGAACCCAAGGGATGAGAGCATGGGAAACAGGGAGCAAGCAGAGCCACCCTGAGAGGAGGAGGGATGATGGACTGGGGATTTGGATGCTTTATGAGGAACTTCGTGAGATCTGATTCATGTTAGTGGAGAGAGAAACCAGTTGGAATGAGATGATAGCAGGACCAATGAGGTGTTAGCTGAGTGTCAGCAGTTGGAGACATTTGCTTGTGACCTCAGCAGTCATGCCATATACTGTTCTCTCGGTAGAGGGCACAGTGGCATGATGAGCTTCAACTGGGTAGAAGTGCTTCCAAGGAAAGGCAGAGACCGAGCTGTCTACCTCTGTATTCTGAAACTGTCTTCTAGGTCTCATCCAGCACCAGGCAACATTATATACAAGGAAATGCTCAGTATGGTGTATGGAACACACAGACTCAACCCAGTATGCTCCTGACTGACAGTCTCAGGTCAGGGCTCATAGAGTCCAGGGGACAAGAAAAGATGCTTCTCTGCCAGAGGAGGGCTAGTGGAGGGGATGTGGTGTCTGTGTTAGATGTGGATAAGCCAGGTCTCAAGGTACAGGACAAGGGGTCATCAGGCCCCTGGGAATGACCACAAACACTAAGGTAAATAACAGTACCATTTACACAGATGCCTGCCCCCGAGACACTGTTTAGAAAATGTACAACCAGCAGGTCCCATATGCCCTACATAGACCTAGTGGGGGTGAACTTAGAGGGTTTGGGACACCCCTGAAGCTATCTCATATTGGACAAGATGTCCCATATCTGAAATCTATTCTGTGGTGGAAAGACAGGATGAACAGGGAGCGGAGAGGGAGGGAGGAGGGCAAAAGAGAAGGACCATAGGCTTCAGTTTGCCTTGACCCCTCAGGAGTGTTTACCTGCCGGGCATGTGCTCAGAAAGCCAGTCAGCTCTGGAAAGGAAAGCAATGAATCATTTATGATTGTTTTCGCTTTGTATTCATTAAAGGCCTCTGCACTATTATTATCAAACCTTAATTGGCTTGGCACTCTGAACAGCCTCCTCCAGCCCCTGCTCCTCCCTCTGCTATCAGAAATTTCTGGGAGCGAGCTAGCAAGCTTGCAGAAGCGCATGAGAGCAAACCTTACTTGGGAACAGGGGCTGCTGATCCAGAGCCCCTCAGAAGATCAAATGGAACGTGTTCACGTTTCTTTCTCCCCTCTGATCATATATTAATAAATGTATCCCATCAGGCTCTTGCTCTGCTCCCTGTGAGCTCCTGTCAGCTGCCTGGAATCTCTTAGCTCTCTTTGCTTCCTCAGTCACTGGACAAGTTTTCCATCAGCTTCCTCCCACCAGGGTCTCGCAAGCACAATGGCTTCATGCATGACAGTGCATCCTTTGTTCCGAGTGCCATGCCAGGCACTGAACCAGCAACAATATGTGGGTTACCTGATTTACTTCTTTTAATACACTTCGGTGTAATTATAACCGCATAAAGGGAAGACAAATTGGCAAGTAATTACGATGTTAATTTGGCAATGTTTTATCATATTGTAGAAGTACAATTTCCTCTCTAATTGTATTGGGGGGGACACATTTATCTACAGTGCAGTTTATTGGAGGTTTCTTGAGAATGGAAATGAAATACACAGGAGACAGAAAATCCAACTCTCCTCCCCATAAATATTACTTTATTTGCATGTGTTTTGCAGCCTTCTAAAAAGTGAACTCGTTTATTCAAGCCCAATTAATGGAATGCCATAGAATGTATAATGAGACTGTGACAGCTTAGCTGATGGATTGCCTTGGGTGTGGATACCAGAGACACCCCCAGTCTAAATGGTTGAAACTTCCCTTTCAGAACCTCACAGGCTGTGCATGCCTCACCACCGTCCCCTCTGAGAATGCCACCGTGGTTCCAGGAAAATGTCCCAGTCCTGGATGCCAAGAGGCCTTCCTAACCTTCCTCTGTGTGATGTGTGTGTGCAGCTTGATCGGGGCCATGGCCCAAACACCCTCTGTCATCATTCTCATCAGGTAAGGTGCCCACTGAGCCCCAAGTACTTAACAGTCAGCCTGGTCTATGCCCTTCTACCGGGCAAATGTCTGCAGGGCTCCTGCGTGTTAGAGCCCTGTGAGTCTTGAAAGCAAGGTGAGATGAGGCTGCAGCCAAGCACACAGCTGCTCTAGGCTAAGAGGAATCAATTAGAAGCCGACCATCCCCTGGGACTTCATAGCACAGCACAGCAGTAGAAAGCCACTTGCCTGGAATAACCTGGGAGTTAAAGGCTCACCTCACTGGATGCATAAATAAGGCATTTCAAGGCAAAATTAAAAAGCATTCTGCAATGATATTTTCTGGAGGCATTGTTGGTGAAGTGAAATGAAAATCTAGGGCTGATGAGATGGTTCAGTTGACAATGGTACCTGCCTCACAAGCATGGGCCCAAGTTCATTCCCTAGGACCCCTATAAAATTCTAGATGTAGTAGAGCTTGCCTATAATCACCATGATAGTGAGATGGTGGAGGGGGATAAAAACTGGAGGATCCCTGGAAGCTTACAGGATGATTAGTCTAGCTCACTCACAGAAGTTTTAGGTCAGTGAGAGAGACCCTTCCTCAAAACTAAAGATGAATTGCTCCTATGGAACAGCATTCAAGCTCTTCCTCTGAACTCACACAGGGACACACACACACACACACACACACACAAATATTTGAAAATGGCATTGAACTAGCCAAATCCATATGTCTCAACCTTGTCCTTTTGTCAATCAGCCATATGCCTTGGACATCACAGGGTTCCCAGACTTGTTTCTGAAGTTGTTGTTTACAGAGGTCACAGCACTTGTCCTGACTGCCTTCTGCCATGATCTGGACCTAAAGTCATGTGTGCAAACCGCTCCAGAGATATGAGAGTGGTTTGCCACATGCAGATGGTGATTGCTCTTCTATGAGTAAGTGGAGCGCTGAGATACCCAAAATTCTGTAGCCCCTTGTCTCTGAAGCCTGCCCTAAGGCAGATGAAGTACCTCCAGGGTAAATCATTGAGCAGTATACTGAGAAAGTTTTATCATTCACAATTCTATTGCTATCTTGATTTCAACGAGGGACCTAGAAGAACACTGACCCATAACCTAGTGTCCATCTGAGCCAAAAGAATGAACATATCCCATAGAAAATCTCACCTCATTAGATGCATAAGCAAGGCAGTTCAAGGCCAAAGCCAGGGATGGAAACGGGTTGGTTGGAACCAGTTTGATTCCTTGGACATTAACAGCTGCTCTAACCAGCTTTCCTGTCCTTTGAGCCTTCTCTACCACATTTCCTGGTCTTTGCTGGCAACTCTCCTGAAAGTAGATTTATATGAAACACTTGTGCTGCCCAGATGGTCATTAGCAATGTCTCATGAATGTGCAGAGGCATTAAGGGTACAACAGCAAATTGCCATCTTATACTTAGGAAGTTTGACAAATTCATACCCAGTGCTTTGAAGGGCTGTGGTCAAACAAGTCGAATCGCTTTTTGCTAGTGGCAATGAAAAGCCTACCATTCCATTCAAATATGCAATATGCCAGACTATGTCAAGAGCCATAAAAATATTCAGGCTCTTACAGTAACCTACCCCATTCCTGGCAATTTATCTCAAGAAAATACCTCTCTACATGAAAAAAAGCTCAATACAGACAGATTTTTATTATAACATTAACTATAATGGCAAAAATACCTGAATTGAAGTAGTGAATTAAATTATGGAACTGAAGTTCAAAGAATAATGAAAAATCTTAAGAATGTGAGAAGTGTTTATGAAATGAGCCACTGAATTTAAAACTATACATGGAAGTCAATTATATATAATATGCATATGAACAAACCCCATCAAGTTTCACGTATGGGTTTATGGTGGATGTTTTTGAGGAGTTAATTTTTGTTAGAAATTCTCCTGAAACTGTATTGCAGTACCCACACACAGAAAGCACCAGAAGGTGGGAGAGGAAACCAGAGTCACCATTAATAGTGGCTGCCTCACTTCTTGCTCTCCTGTGAGTTCCCACTGAGGCCCAGCCTCAGGGAGAGAAATGTTGGCTATGGAAATTAGGTAGAGAAATGTTGGCTGTGGAAATTTCAGCTGTTTCCAAGCCTCGACTTGATAAACAAGTCTTACAGTTTTTCAGGAAGTTCTGAATTCTCTTTAAATGGATCAAAAAAAAAAAAAAAAAACCAGCTGGTGACCTCAATGACCTGTGCTGACCACATATACCTATGAACCTCTTGTTATCAATAGGCACACACACATTCAGGTTTCTATTGAGAAGGGATCCTTCTGCATCATCCACCCCTTTCTTAGGCTAGCTTGACATCACAGAAACTCTAGACAGGGATGAGGATACCACAGCAGATCATTACCAGCCTTCACCCAGGCCCAGCACACTCATTTGTGTGTTGACCAGAGGTTGTCAACAGGGACGAAGTAGGATGTGAGGCTGGAGAGGGCACTCACTTGGTAAAGAGCAGACTTCAGAAGCATGAAACCCATGTAAAAATGTCAGACATGGTGAGTCACGCTTGTAATCTCAACAGTGGGGAGGTAGAGACGAGGATCCCTGGGGTTGACTGGCCAGTCAGCCAAGCCTAACTGATGTACTTCCTGCACACGAGAGCCAGATGGCATTTGGAAGCATGACACCTGAGGATGTCTTCTGGCCTCTACACACACAGACATGCATGTGTATGTGCACACGTGCACATGCATACACACACACACACATACACACATTATATTTAAAAACAATGCAGGAAAGCAGATGCTTCTTTGGCTAATGTTAAGTCACCGTTCTAAGTCTCATTTTAAATTGCCGTGTTTGTTCCCTTCTAAATATTCCCCTTTTATTCATGAAGAAACTGGTCCAGCAAGTGACTATACAGTATTCTCAAGGTCTCACAGCCAGGAAGATAATGATACTAAGCCTGCATCTCTGTCCCTCCCTCATCTTTCAATATCATTCTGCCTGAGCCCTCCATTTCTTCGTAACTAAGATCTGTGGTTCTTATGGGAGCCAGTTTCTCTACCGGATATGAAGAAAGATCTTAGCACCTTCCACACTTTGTTCCCAGTGACATGCTAGCTGAAAGGAAATCACATTGCAAGTGATAAATAGTCTAGCTCATTACACTGGCATGTTTTCTTGATAAGGAGATCTGCCTTTATTTATGTCTTTTAAGTTAAACCTTCAAATGAAAGGGCCCAAAGCTGTAGCCATGGAATGGGAGCTACATGAGGGACTTGGGCTTTGTAATGTCTGTCTTCCCAAGACCCTTAGTTCTGCTCAGAGATGCAGATCTCATGACCTGGAAATGGTATCTGGCTTTTGTCAGCCAGAGTCCTGAACCCATTACTCAGTGGAAATGATAATACGCTGCACTGGGGTTGCTCACCTGCTCTATACTCTTTATAATTAAAAAGAGGTGTGCACTTCCCCAAGAACATACCTGTTTGTTTTTACTGGAAATCTTAGAGTTTGGCAAAGATTATAAAAAATACTCTTTCATAGTATTTTGCAGACTGCTATGACAAAATACCATAGACATAGTAGTTTATAAACAATAATTTTTTTTCCATGAGTCTGGTAACTTAAAGACCAAGGCTGAGTTAACTGGTGAGGGCCACTTCCAAGACATACATGACAAATTGTCTTTGTGCCCCAAGGTGGTAAAGAGACAAAGGATCTCTCTTATCTCTCCTACGCCCCCATCCCCACCACTCCCTACCACCACTAAGGGCACTGATCCATTCATGCAGGCCCCACCCTCAGGATCTAAGCCTCTCTCAAAGGTCCCACTATCACTTTAGAGGTTAAACTTGAATGGGAGAATATGGGGAAGAGAGAGTGTCTAACTATAATATTTATGCAATTTCTTTTGGTTTTTATGGTCACTTTGACCTGTTCTAACAAGAAGCCGGAAGCACGCACACCAACGCCCAATTTACATCATAGATCACTGGATGACTGCCACTGGATTGCTGGATGAATGACCTTGAGATCATTTAGGAATACTAGTCTAAGCCTAGTAACATTACTTAATTAAGGGTCTGTCACCTAAGTATGAGGACCTGAGTTTAGATCACCACTAATGCTATGAAAGTCCTTGTCTCAAAAATAAGGTAGAGTGAGACTAAGGAAGACATCTAACATTGATTTCTAGCCTATAGCCTCTCTCTCTCTCTCTCTCTCTCTCTCTCTCTCTCTCTCTCTCTCTCTGTGTGTGTGTGTGTGTGTGTGTGTGTGTGTGTGTGCGTGCGTGTGTGTGTGTGTGTGTGTGTGTGTGCCAAGTCTTTTAAGAAGTGTCATGTACATCCCTCTGTCCCCTAAGGAGACACAGTGGCAACAGATATAAGAGGTGATACTCTAAATAACCTGAAACCCATGTGTATATTGTCCAATTCCGCAGAGTCCTTTACCACAAAACCACAGGTAGAAATCCCCTGAGCAGTAAGTCAGAGACATTTGCCCAGCTTGCCACCCACATATGCATTCTCTCAGTATAGGCTGGGTGCTAGACACCTAGGTGCTATAGCTAGGTAGGGTTGAGATCACAAAGGTAACCATGATGCAAATCATTCTTAGCCTTGTAGGCAGAAGGAAAACATTGCATAAATCCTAGCTGTAAGCTTAAGAAGCATTACCAGGGAGACTGATCTGCTGTGTGGACTCACCTGTCTAAAAACTTGTAATTATTCTTAATCCCCTCTCTACTGTTACTTCCACTTTCAATAAATGTTACACTCTGGAGAACTTGTGAGATCATTCTTAAGGACAATATATGATAAACTCAGGTCAGGATGATTGAATCAGGCCAGGATGATTGAGTCAGTTCAAAGCAAAATCTAGTGTCTAGTGGAAGGATCCTATGAAGATTACAAGGTACTAAAACTCAATACACATACTATGTCCCAGCTGGCCCACCTGGGATGCCAATGCATACTGATCTGGCAGATTTTACAAACTGGCCTAAGAACGGTGGATATGTTCATGGGTCCAGCTGTTCTTCAATAATTTGCTGAGCTGGTTTCCCACATGCACATCCCCTAACCAACAATGGTGATTCCTCCTTGGAACAAAAGCACACTGCTCTAAGTATAGACTTCTTCCAGTCCTTCTAGCTCAAATTATTTAAGGAGAAAAAAACCCACTTAATTTCTAAACTTATCTTGCCACCACAGTTGCAGTCAATTTTTAGACTGCAGGCAAGGGGAAAGAAAGAAGAAAGAGAAAACCTATTAGTAATTTTCTAAGGTAGGATCTAATGGACAGCAACACATAGCTCTGAGTCTGTTAATTAAAATGGAGTGATAAGTATCTCTCGGTCTCTTTACATAGGACGGTCAGCCCTGAACTCAAGTCTTACGCGCTGGGAGTACTTTTCCTCCTCCTTCGTTTGTTGGGTATGTATTGTCTCTTTTTTCTCTTCATAATGAACTGGATGTGTATTAGCAGGTGAGTGATGATTCATGAAACTGTCCCAATTCCCAAGTTTGCCTCTTTTCTTTTTCTATGATGTTTATTTATTAATGTCCTACTTTCATTTCCTGTTGCAACAAAATACTCCCCAACACAAGCAGTTTTAGGGAGGAAGGGTTTGTTTTGCTTACAGTTCCAAGTTGCAGTCTATCATCGCCAGAAGTCAGGGCAGCAGAAACTGGTCACATCCATAGTTGAGAGTGGAGAGTGCATACATGTTTATGTTCAGCTCACACATGTCCTCATCTATGTGATGTCAAAGATCCAAACTCCAGGAAATAGTGACACTCACAATGAGTGGCTCTCCCTACTTCAAACAAAGTAATCAAGGTAGTTCCCTACCCCCATGCACATAGGCCCACTTGATCCAGACAGCCTGGCATTAAGATTCCTTTCTCAGGTGATTCTAGGTCTCTCTCATTGACAAATTTAAACTAACCATCACTTGAAATCTGAAAATTTTACTCCCAAGTTCAGACATCATCATTTGAGATCTCTCTGGTTTCACAAGTGTCATATGTTACCAACTGGGTTCCTCATATCACTCTGAATTTTTATTAGCTAAGGGGAAAATGCTGTGGCATCAGAGGGGAGGAAAATTTTAGAAACGAGGGCCAGAAAGGGTTTAGTTGGGGTACATGGATCACAGTTATCATGAAGGGAACCTGAAGGCAGGAACTGAAGCAGAGGCCATGAGTGGACACTGCTTTCTATACAGTGCATGGCCACATGTACATAAGTGACATCACCTACAGTGGTCTGGGCCTATTCAAATCAATTATCAAGAAATTGTCCCATAGGCTGACCTACAGGTCAACCTGATAGAGACAATTTTGCAATTGAGGTCCTCCCACGCTGCTTTTTTTTAAAGATGACTCTAGCTTGTATATCTTGTATAGCTTGTAAAGTTGACAAAAATCTTCCCATTAAGAAGGCCCTGAGAAGCCTGAATTATGCTTTCTTTGTGGGCTGCCTGCCCACTTAAGAGCCCACAAACCCATCATCTTGCAGCTTTTCCAGTTTCCCCAAATCTATTTCTTTATATTTGGTTTTCAGCACGTGGCCTGGCCCACCTGTGTCATAATTTTTTCCTTACATCATGCTGTTACTTCATAAACATCTGCTTTTCAAAACCAAGCTGAAAATGATTTGAGAGAACTTCACATGGAAACTCCGGGTGGGAAGGGAGATAACTGTGGCCTGTACCTTAAGAGTAAACACAGAGTTCTCACTGGAAGGATGTAGTCATGGATACACAGTGTAGAGTCCTCACTGGAAGGATGTAGTCATGGATACACAGTGTAGAGTCCTCACTGGAAGGATGTAGTCATGGATGGTCAGTCTAAAGCTCCTACTGGAAGGATGTAGTCATGGATGGTCAGTCTAAAGCTCCTACTGGAAGGATGTAGTCATGGGTACACAGTATAGAGCACCCACTGGAAGGATGTAGTCATGGATACACAGTGTAGAGCTCCCACTGGAAGGATGTAGTCATGGATACACAGTGTAGAGCTCTTACTGGAAGGATGTAGTCATGGGTACACAGTGTAGAGTCCTCACTAGAAGGATGTAGTCATGGATACACAGTGTAGAGTCCTCAATGGAAGAATGTAGTCATGGATGGTCAGTCTAAAGCTCCTACTGGAAGGATGTAGTCATGGGTACACAGTGTAGAGCTCCCACTGGAAGGATGTAGTCATGGATACACAGTGTAGAGTCCTCACTGGAAGGATGTAGTCATGTGTACACAGTCCAGAGTCCTCACTGGAAGGATGTAATCATGGATACACAGTGTAGAGCTCATACTGGAAGGATGTAGTCATGGGTACACAGTGTAGAGTCCTCAATGGAAGAATGTAGTCATGGATGGTCAGTCTAAAGCTCCTACTGGAAGGATGTAGTCATGGGTACACAGTGTAGAGCTCCCACTGGAAGGATGTAGTCATGGATACACAGTGTAGAGCTCTCACTGGAAGGATGTAGTCATGGGTACACAGTGTAGAGCTCTTACTGGAAGGATGTAGTCATGGGTACATAGTGTAGAGCTCATACTGGAAGGATGTAGTCATGGGTACACAGTGTAGAGTCCTCAATGGAAGAATGTAGTCATGGATGGTCAGTCTAAGGCTCCTACTGGAAGGATGTAGTCATGGGTACACAGTGTAGAGCTCCCACTGGAAGGATGTAGTCATGGATACACAGTATAGAGTCCTCACGGGAAGGATGTAGTCATGAATACACAGTGTAGAGTCCTCACTGGAAGGATGTAGTCATGGATACACTGTGTAGAGTCCTCACTGGAAGGATGTAGTCATGGATACACAGTGTAGAGTTCTCACTGGAAGGATGTAATCATGGGTACACAGTGTAGAGCTCCCACTGGAAGGATGTAGTCATGGGTACACAGTGTAGAGTCCTCACTGGAAGGATGTGGTCATGGGTACACAGTGTAGAGCTCCCACTTGAAGGATGTAGTCATGGATACACAGTGTAGAGTCCTCACTGGAAGGATGTAGTCATGGATACACAGTGTAGAGCTCTCACTGGAAGGATGTAGTCATGGGTACATAGTGTAGAGCTCATACTGGAAGGATGTAGTCATGGGTACACAGTGTAGAGTCCTCAATGGAAGAATGTAGTCA
>PVIH01004500.1:0-139186 GCA_004025045.1 Sigmodon hispidus
AGGCTCATGGGTAAAGAATGGTAGGGAGGGCTCATGGGTAAAGAATGGGAGGGAGGGCTCATGGGAGGGATTGGAAGGGGGAACATTAAGAGGAGAATTATGTTATAATTTAAAAATATATATATACTTGTAAAAGACAATGACCTCACTTCTTAAGGTCTGAGGTACTGGCCCAGGTTTCAGAGTAGTTCTGAAGCCATAAAAATGGATGATAGAGTTCTCAGATCATGTCTAGCACTATAGTACAAGTTCAGATGTTCCCCATTCAGACATCAAATCTAGATCATCATCAAATATTTGTTGTAAGCTAGAATTTTCCATAGATGCCTTACTGTGGATGTATCAATTTTCTTGTTAATAGTCATGCAATAAATAGATTTTACTAAATGCTATTAGCAAATAGTAAAGTTGGAAGTGTGTTCTAACAATATATGTTATGATAGACTATTATATTTGGGGGATACCAAAATAAGAAATTGTGACTTAAAAAATATTAATGTTTCTTAAAGAAAAGAAAAAAGTAAGAAGTTATAGATAGTGAGGACAGTATCCAGAGTGCTGAGTATGCAGAATCAGTCAAGTAAACAAGTTAAAGACAGAAACATGAATTCTAAAACTTAATATCTTGAATGCATTTGTCTAGAATATACTCCTTATCCTTTTAATTTAGTGTAGTTCATTTGAACTACCGGTTTTATAGCAATATAAAAACCATTCAAATAAACATCATCATATAGCTTTATTTATATACACACAAATAATTTTATAATAAAAATAATTCCTGGTGAGAATATAATTGGCCCTTACATGTAATTTTATATTAAAATGATCTTAGCCATATTTTCTATGTCTTCCCTTCCTCCACACTGTAGTCAGAATGAGAGATAAAACACAAATGCTATCTCCTCTCTAGTAAGCTTTTCAACGCCCTTTTCCTTTGCCTGAACAAATGTAAGCTTCCTGAGACAACATAGAGGATCCTTGTGATATGGTACCTGAAAAATCTCTCCAGAGTAGATCCCACACCTCACCCTTATCTTTGTATTCTGTACACTTTTAGGCTACTTGTGGCTTTCTAGGTTCTCATTTGCTCGTGCCCTGGAAACTCCACAAAGGCAGAGACTGTAACTCACTGTATTCCACTGCCAGGGTGATGAGAGATGCTTCATACACAAGTGGCTATCTATTGTAACCTAGTCATCATTGCAGAGAAGCCTACCTCATCTTGACATCAGTGTATGATGTATTAATTCAGTCACCAGTCACAGTATTCTTGAACTCTTAGAATCTGGTCCATGTGCAATAATTACCAGTTCATCACCTTTCTCTTTCACTTTTGGTCTCTTTCTTATAGTCAAAATTCAAAAGTTTAAGGTAAATTGTGGGCAGAGGGCTCTGATTAAGTTCTAGGTCAAGAACTAGATAAGACAGAGAGCAAGTTGGACAGAAAATGAGAGCACATTCTGCTTCTCCCCAGTACACCCATCACAAAGCCAACAACAATCTGATGTTAATGTGCTCTCTGAATTTCAAGTAATAGGAAAGAAACCTGAAGACCTGCCAACAGGATGCTTATGAGACATATCCCTCTTCCTGTGAGTCTCAGATTTAAGTCAATTTGTGGTACAATAGTAATTTGTTTCTCAGAATGAAGTTAGTAGTAGTAATCTACACTTTAGGCATGTAAAGGTTCATTAAGAACAACTTGAAGAAATTAAATAAAATATAAAGGGAAAAGAGCTTACAGACCTAATTTTAGCTGACTGTAATTGATCTCCTTACTTTGTGCTAAGGTCTGAATGTGCTCCCTCAAATTTCATGTGTGGAAATTCTAACCTCAAGATGGCAATATAAATGGTAGAGTCTTTAAGTAATCATGAGGGCAGAGGCCTCATGAATGGAAAGTGTGCCCTATGGAATGAGGCTGGTGAGAATCTTACACTCTCTAGTCGTATGAGATTACTCTAACATGGCTGCTGTCTAGGGATCAGGACCAGCACACATGGGTGTTGCTGATACCATTGTGTTGGACTTTCAGCTTAAAAAATGGCAAGAAATAAATATCTGTCACTTACAAATTGCCTAGTCTATTATGGTTTGTCATAGTCATCCCAAAGAACTAAGATGCTCTGTGCATTTGTTATTCAGATTCTCTTTCTCTTAAACTATCAAGACTAGTCATCTAAAGGCAAAGACTAGAAATTACCATGTTACACTGTTTACAAAAAAGAATCTGGGAAGGGGATTTAATTATAGTATTTGAGAGCAGAAATGCTACCCTTAACCACTGTTTATGAATTTGTTGGGCTGGAATATTATATGGTAAACAGTACTCCCATTTTTCAAGAGAAAAAATACATTTCTCTAAGAGATTATGAGGATTAATATTTGTAAAGGTTTTTAAAGATACAATGATTGTCCTTGCTTTATCACTAAACTCATTAAAAATCACAATCTTACCTTCTTAATGCCTGGAAAAGACCTAACTATGCAGTGTTGTGCAATTAATGTGAGAATTAAATTTGAATCCTAAACCCCATCATGAATATGAACAGTCCTCATTTTTAAATTCCTATAAAAATCACTCAGTAAGTTCAAGATTTTCGAAGAGCAGGGACACATTCTAAGCATGGTGTCAAAAGACAGTTGAGTGACATTGGTTTTCTCGAATATTATATGATGCAGAAATAAATGCAATGATGAGATAAAGTCTAAAACAATGTAAAATATTGACTATTCTAAAGCAGCTTCCACACTTAGCATCAAATATATTTATAGAGCTTTCTTAGCATTCCTCCCTTCAAAGCCATGGAATATTCAGGAATAATTACTTCAGGATGCCAATTTGCATATTTATCTTTCCACTGTCTAGAATTTGGGGGTGCTGTATAATAGTCATGTGTCTGTAGGTTCTGATATTGACAGCAAAATCTTTCTCCAGAGGAGAAATAAAAATTTTAAAGTCTAAGAAAATAAGCTAAGCAGGAATGTGAGGGTGGAAATGATAATTTCAAGCGAGATACTGAAGGCATAGAGTATAATTTTGAAGGATTTTCATCTAATTCCATTATGGAGCTTAAAGGTACCCACTTGTAAACATTTTGTGTCAAAAACAAAACAAAACAAAAACCTGCCATTATAGGGGATAAATAACACTAAAGATCTTTCAAAAGAGAGAAAGAGAGAGAGAGAGAGAGAGAGAGAGAGAGAGAGAGAGAGAGAGAGAAACTCACAACCGTATAAGATTCTTTATAGAAAACACACACATACAGAGAGGGGGAGAGAGAGACAGAGAGAGAGAGAATGGAGACCATATACAAGGGCAAGTGTACCCTGATTAGACACCACATTCTAACAGAAAGCAATGAATTACTTCTTTTGGAGTTGCTGAACAATGAGGTCCTGCTGATTAAAATATTTTCAATACAAGCATGAGATCCTGAGTGCAGATAACTAGCACCTATGAAAAAATGTCAGTTAGCACACACCCAGGACCCAGTACTGGGAGAGTAGCAACATCAGGGTTCCTGGGGCTAGGTGCTAGTCAATTTAGCCAACTGGATACAGTCAGATTCAGTGATGCACCTGATACAGACCTCTGACCTCTACACACACATGTGTGTATGCATACTTACACATGGGTGGACCCACATACAAGTCCACATACATGAACATGTATGTACAATCAACAATAACAAAATTAAAAATAAAAACAGTGGTAAAATATTCTGTAATTTGGAAAATTAATGAAAAGCACCATCTTTGATAGGTGCTGGGAGCAGGTACCTGAAGCTGCTACAGTCAGTAACAGCCGCAGAGCTTTTGCACAAAGAGCAGTGAGAGTCATGGTAATGGGTTGTCACGCTCCTCAGCAAAGGGAGGAGGCTGCAGGCTTCTTCCAGAAAATGTGGCATCCTTAAATGAAAGCAGCTCCTTGCATAGAACCCAGTTTCACTGGGCTCATGAAATATTTATTGAGTACTCAATAGGTGCCAGGCCCTAAGCTGGCTGTCAGGGGAGTGGGGTGGGGGGGGAACAGTGTAGAAAACACTCTACTCAAAAAACGTATGCCATGGAGGAAACCTAATTTCAACTCTGACCCTCTGCTTTCAGGGGTAGGAATGACACAGACAAAGAGCCTGTCAGTCAGCCATGGTGGTGATGAGGACATGATCAGAATTTAAAATCTCAGTTTTTCTACATCTTCAAAAAGCAAAAAACCACTTAGCTTTTCCCTCTCTCAAATGCTTCTCTCTCTCTTTTTTTTCTCTTTCATTTCTCTCAGCTGGCATTGCAGGCAGCTGCTTTCTCTCCATGTCACAGCAATCAATACATGAACATTTCTCATAAGTAAAAAAGCATCTGGGTTGCAATTTTCTTTTGGGGCTGGCATGCATGTGCACAGTCATTTGGATTTACATGATGGTGTTAACCAGCTAAAGGCAGCCAGCCCTTCTGAAAATGCAGCTGATTCAAAGATAATGGATGTGCCACCATTTCTCATTCAGGACCAGCTGTCTAATAATAGCATGGCAAAATTATTAATATAGCACTGGCATAGCTGGTTAGAGGATGTGCAATCTAATTATGTGTATTTTTAAATCCACTCCAGGCAAACTACTCCCTAGTTTTCTCGCATCCATTTCCGAGTCCTGGTTTCAACGACACTGAACCACACAAAGCTTTTGGAGACTGCACATTAGCATGCAGAATAAGAAACAATTGCTTGAAACAGGAAACACAGAAGCCAGACATTTGGCAACATCACACAGAGTTCACTGCTGAAGTCAACTGACAAAGCTACTCTGGTTTGACAGGAACTGGCCTCTGTTGTCATGGAAACACCGATGAACTGTGTTAGTAAATAGTTTGGTTTCTCTCACCTGCCATAAACTGAGCATTTACTGTTGGTTTTTAAGTCTATCTGTAAATGGTCTATTTGCCAGTAAATATTTAAAATTTTTCTTTGCTTTAATAAAGCCTTCCACGCATTTGGAAATACACTGGAATCCTTTAGGTGTCCAAATACAATTCAATTTTATTGTGTGCAGAGTCTTGTGGGGGAGGAGCAGTTTATCTCTTTATTGTAATAGTCACTTTTGTTGTCAAAAACTCATTTGACAAGTTTATAAATAAATAACCACTGGACAGGAAGGATGTGAGAGAAATGGTAATTGCTGTAGGAGATGGCTCTAAATATGTGGTGATGATTCAAGCCATTTTTTTAGTTTTCATTCAAACTTATTTATTCTGAGTGTCTACCATGCCCACTCATTGACAAATGAGCCAAGTAAGCCTGCCTCCTGCACACATTCGCCTCAAACATCCCATTGTGGGAATTCTTCTGTCTTGGTAATTACATTAATTATTAGCCCTAATTTACAAATGCATCAAGTATGACAGAAGAAAAATATCTCTACTAAAGCAGCTCTGGTAAGAAGCCATACTACAAGGCGCTAGGTTTCAGCACTCATTCTGACATCCCTTACCTTCTCCTTCTGCTGTCTTCAACATCATGCTAAGTTATATTTTGCACAGCAAGTGAAATGTTTGGACTTCACTCTGACCAGCTAACTTCTTATCTAACAAACACTAAAACATATCCTCCTTCCCGGATGACTTCTACCAGAACAATGTGAGTATCTGTAACCCTGTATTAGACTTTCAGAAAAGGGAGCGGTGATACAAAACTAAAATGTTTTCTCTCGTGGAGAAGCTGTTCTAATGGGAAAATGAAAACAAAAAATAGGCAAATGCCCTAGAAACAGAGAAATTAAAAGTACACTAGCAGCTGTATGAGACTCGAGGTAAATTTTGTTCAGGGAAATGGCAAATGTCACACTAGGAAGATGGTATTGTCACTATATTCTAAAGAGAAATAGATGGTTTATATATGGAAGCTCAGAAAGACAAGTATAAAAATATCATTTTTAAAAGTTAAACCCATTTCTTTTAGCTCACATGTATGATCTATCAACTATTTTATTTGACTTACACAGATTTATATGCTCAAATCATTTACATAACTATGAACAAAAACCATTTGCACTACCATCAGTTTCCAGAAATTTATCTTTTACCAATACGGAGCTATAAAAACACCCAGCTAACAGAAAGCCAGTCAGCTCTGCACATACCACAACCATTGGTCCTACTCACGAGCCCATTTTCAATTCTGAATGGTTTCTCCTGGCAGAGGAAGAGACATTCCAGGTTACAGAAAACATACTCCAAACAAGGGTGTAGGAAAAGATGAAAACCTGGATATGTCTAATACTCAAGCATTGACCAGTGAGAAGTCAACCAAGTCCTGAAAAGCAGTTCAGCTGATTATGGAATGGGAGGGAGAGGCCAAATTGAAAGAATTCATATGAGATGCAAAGACAGATTTTGTCCATAGACAATGGAAAGACATTGAAAGATTTGTAAGCCCTAAACCATGAAAGCTAAAGATGTTGATCTTGGAAGACATTCGAATAGTGGTCCCTGGGGTTAGATAAAGAGGCTGAAGATGAGAGGAAAAGTAACTTTGACTCTTTGAGACCAAGACTTTTTAAACATTTTCCTTTCATAGTCTCTTGTCTCCAGAGTAATTTCTATAATATATCATACATATATAATAAGTATATAAACCAATATCCATAAAAATAAATAATAAATTTATTTTGGAACAGTTCTCTGCCATACAAGTAATATTAACAAATGCAAATCTCATACTGATGAGATGGATCTGCTTCTTTATTTTTACACAATAAAGAAATAAATCTTGAATGAACATCTAATCCTGCATGTCAGAGTATAGTCAACATTTTTCAGTTGATCAATATTTTGATTTTATAATCCTTGATGTTGAGAATGATGCATTATACAAGTATATAATATATGACAGCAGAAGTATATTAAGGGTCATCTCAGAATTCTGGTCTACAAGACAAAATTCATTTAATGATTTTTTTCTGATGTATGAGTGAGTGCATGTACATGTGTGGGGTAGTGCACACACATGTGCATGTGTAGAACAGAGGACAGTTTTAGATGTCAATCCAAAAGTACCTTCTGCCTTCTGTTTGAGACAGGGCCTCTCATTGGCTGGAAGTTTCTTCAGGCTGGAAGTAATGGCTGGCTAGTAAGCTGCCAGGAATACACCTATTTTTCTCCATCATCAGGATTATACGCATGCACCACTGCACTAAATTTTTATGTGGATCCTAACGATCGATCTTGGGTCCTCATACTAGCGACGCATATGTTTGACTGAATGAGCCACTTCCCCATCCCTCATTTAATAATAGTTTTTTATAAACCTTAAGTCATCAATACAAACAGAAATTTTTGAAAAATCAAATATTCTAACAATAAAATCCAAAGACAGATTAATTTTAGGTACTGCAAAATCACAGTAGTGACCATGAAAAGTCTGTGTTCTGTGAGTAAACTATTACATTCTGTAAGATCAGAAAACTTTCTATTTACAGTAAAACTCAATGGAATTGTGTGGCACAACAGTGTGCATAGTGCAGACCCCGTGCTGTGTTTGTTCCCGGAGCTGCAGAGAATTCACATGGTACAACACATGTCTGAAACAACTCAAACTCACTACGTTCGATTTTCAATTAATCATGGATCATGGGACCTTACATGCTCAGAAGCCTTTTACTATTGCTGTATGGTACAATTTCACATTCAGTTTATGTGACCCCCCACACACATGTGAGGATGTAACCCACCGTTTAAGCAACTTGTATTCTATAGTACAATGCAGTACTGTAGTTTATGATGGCTCATTATAGACTTTATCAAGACCTAGAAAAGTTTCAACACTCCTTGCACAAAGAAATGGTAAATATTCAAAGATATGTAAAGGTTAATTTCCCGATAAATCAATGTTGTGAATGTGCACTAAATATTCACACTGTAGCCCTGTGAACAGTAATTATGTATCAGTTCAAGCATTTACACTGCAGCTCTGTAAACAATGATCATGTGCCAGTTCAAAGAATAAGAATATGTTGCAGGTACCACTAATGCATAATTTTCCAAATCTCTGTTTCATATAATTATTAATTACTCAGGATATTTTAAATATAACATATTTCTTCTTGTTGGATTTCTAAGTTTTGAAAACATATGTATGTTTGATATACTTCTTTCTTAACCATAAACCTTGATTCTCTAGCCCTCACCCCTTACACTGTTTACTATAATTCTCTACTTGTCTCAAACAATTAGCTCATGGAAACATCATGACCTTAATGTTCACTTGAGGACATATTTGAGAGCCTACATGCTATGTGAATAACAACATGGTGTATCTTGTGGTTTCTAGTGTTATTATACATAATTATATGTGCAGAAAATCAGCATGTATTTTAAAAATGTTTTAAAACATATTTTATAAGGTATAATCCATAATTAATATATGCTTATTTGCAATAAAATGGCATGCATAATAGATATAATTTATCCTTTATTCCTATTTGTTTCAGATCCAGAAAAGACTTTAATCCATAAATTCTAACCTAGAAAAAAAATTGATGTGGCTCAGGAAACTTCAAGCAATCACTACCAGATTGTTTTAAAATAGTCCCCTGGGAAAGTTTGCTTCCATTATGTCAGTGTACTAAGATCATTTTCAGTAACTAAACAACAGTCACATCCTGGAATTCAATGATCAAAAACTTAAAAATGTAATTCTGAAATATGATGAGAAAGCAAAATATATCTCACTTTAATATTTATCTCCATTTCAATTAAAATAAATAATCACTTTTTTCCAAGATCAAGAGGAAATTCTTGCATGGTTTAAACATCATGAAAATGAAATCATCTGCTGTGCCTAACATTATCACAATGTAAAATAATATAAATTTTGCACATAAAACTAGATGGTTCGTTTAATGACACCAGAGTTTTATTTTGGTACCAAGAACACCTTCTGTGTGTGACCATGGCATCCTTCAGTTTTGTTACATATGAACCTTGAATAAGATTTATTTCAAAGACTATTTATTAGTTGAAATAACCATAATAAATACAGAAAAGGCTAAGAAAATAATTTAGTTTTTTTTTAAAGTGTTTTTACTTCAAAGAGACTCTTTTCCTGGGGACTGAACCTAGGGCTTCAGAAATCTACATAAGCACTCTGCTACTGAGCCATGGTCCCAGTCCTGAAAGCAATATTTGAAAAAGTAGTAAGAATTTTGGTACTGTCTTGGTTTGCAGATCTCTAGTTTAATAGAAAACAGCTAGATGCTCATATTTGTTTTTGCATTTGGTCTCTTGTAATGTTAGAGATCAGATTATCTTTAAAAGTTTGCTTCATTGCAAACTCATGAAAGTTCAGATATGAAAATTGCAAATATTATAAAGACATCATTGACCCTGCACATTTCAGTAGGGATATAAAGAACTTTGAGTGGTCCCAAACTGCACCCTTTACCCTTTGAATGCATATGCCATGATAGCCTTGAGCTGCACTGCAGTAAGACTAACCAACCCTGCATATGCCCACATGTATTCAGGCTTTACAGTGGGTGGTAAAGTACATCCAAATGCATGTTTCCTGACCTTCCAAGTCTATGCCATCATTCAAGAGACAAGCCATGAATCACAAAAAGGGTCCTAGAAAAAAAGATTTATAACAGCTACAATAGAGAGGAAAAGCCAGATGTCAGGTCTCCAAGTGACCTACAAAGACATTACAATTTTCTGAGTTAAATTTTCAGACAGATTCTTCACCTCACTAATTAGAAAACCACTGTGTCCTTGAAGTGCTTGCCTTGTGGGGAAGGGAGCTCATGAGCTAATTCTGCACAGTTTGAGATTTTGCCTTTAATATACTAAAGGCAGAGATGTTCATATACATGCCTGAGAGATATCTAGGGTGATAAAAACACAGCCTCATTCTCCATCCCTATCATTTTGAAAAAGGAATCTGGATACTTGTGCAAGAGAATAAGAAAGGGACAATAAAATTCATGTCATGAAATAAACACTAATTATGGCAAAAGCAACTACAGAAAGTATAAAAAGACCAATGCAGGTTCAGAGAGAAGAGGAACTATCTAGGTTGGAAAATGGATAATTGATTACTGGTATACATGGCTAAATAAGACTTTAAAATGGAAGTAAAAACAGGAATCAAGGCTATCTCAAAATCAAGAAGTGTGGTGCCTCTTCAGGAAACAAACAAGATCTAGTTTGTCTGAGCTCAAAGGCTTGCTTTACAAATAGCAGTGCTGTCACACATGGGATGATGCCTTCTAAGGTTCAAGTTGAGGTATAGTGTGCTGTCAATTTAGGAGCTAGAAGGAATCAATAGTGATCTAAAATTGAAGATTCCTGAACCAAGGTATTGCTATAGTGGAGAAAGGAAAAAAGTTAGTGGGAAGGTTCTAGTCCAGTTTAGGCATAACACAGAGTGAGGCCTGAACTAAACTCTGACTATGGAATTACAGGGTGTGGTCTGGGCAGGAATTACACAATGAAATACTTGGTAAGTGTGCTATTTAAGAGATAAAGATGTCAAAAAAATGTCTTGGGTATTGGCATTAGCCCATTAGGGAAATGTTGATAACATTAATACTAATAAGGACAAAAATAAATGATTTGGAATAAAAATAATGGTTTCTTGCTTGAAGTGTTAAACTTCAGATTTGAGGTAAATTACCATTTGAAGATAAGGAATAGTGTCTGAGATTCATCTCACCTGTGATCTTTAAATATCTCCTTAAGGCTGTAAAGCTCCAGTGTGGACAGGGATAAGAAAATCTTCTTATGTATCTCAACAAATACCCAGATTTTATTGTTGCAATGGTCTCTCCCAAAATAAAAACATCTGGCATTACTCTGTATTTCTGCATAATTTCTAACTTACTACAGTCTTTCACAAAGTCTACTTTTTCTTGCTGAATTGACTCAACTTCAAGATAATAAAAAGAAAAGAGATATAAAATATGCTGTTACAGGACACGATGATATAACACATTTATACTTCTCTTCCTAGATGAGTTCCATGTAAGCCTTGCCTCACTTCTCAATAAAAAATGTGTCTCACGACATGATTTAGTTAAATTATAAATAGCCTACTTAGGTGTATATATCCAAGAATAATACCCACAAGCTACTTACTCATGAATTGTCAAGCTTTTAGCTTGGTTTAGAATAGAACAGAGGAATAATACATCTGTTCTGCTGATGAAGGAGAAAATACATTTTTCAAAGCTATCTGGGATTGGAAAGAAAAATCAGACCAAAAAAAAAAGAAAATGTTTATACTGCTATTTTTGCTAGTATGAACTGGCATTAAGTTGGAGAAATAATTAAAGCTATATCTTATGATGTTTAAGTTTTATTTAGTGAGCTTGACTTCATAATGCTAAAATTATCAACACAACTCAGAACATGGCCTGCCACATAGTGAATTGCTATTTAAGTACCACCACCATCATCATCATCAAAAAATTTTTCTTTTATTCTTAAAATTGAAAAAGTATGTATACCTTACAATCCTCACAGTGAAATAAAAAATATAAATAAAATTTTTTTAATTCAAAGTTTTAGGCAAGAATAGTCCTTAGTTAGCATTAATGGAGTACTAGCTAGAGATTCTATTCCTGTGACAAAATACTATAACCAAAAGAAACATGGGGAGGATAAGGTTTATTTCCTCTTACAACACATCCCATCAGTGAGAGAAGTGAGAGCAGGAATACAAGGAGAAACTGGGGTAGAAGCCATGGAGGAATGTTGTTTCCTGGCTTGTTCCTTCCTGAATTACTCAGGCTGGTTTCTTATATCATCTATGACCAACTGTTTAGAGGTAGCTTCATTCCACAGTGGGCTGGGTCCTTCCACAATGATCAAGAAAATCCCACACAGAATATGTATTCATTAAGAATTCAAACTGTTGTAATCACTGTGGAAGTCAGTGTGGAAAGTCCTCAAAAAGCTGAAAATCGGCCTACCACACGATTCAACTGTACCACTCTTGGCATAGACCCAGAGAACTGTACACCTTACTTACTTGCTCGTCCATGTTCATTGCTGTTCTGTTCATAATAACCACAAATTGGAAACCACCTATATGCCCACTAACTGGTAAATGGATAATGAATCCATGGTAATATTATTTAAGCAATGTAATATTATTCAAGTATTAAAAAAATGGGATTTGTAGGTAAATGGATAGAGTTGTAAACAATCTTCCTGAGTGAAGCAACTCAGATCCCAAAAGATAAATATCATGCTTTCCTTTATATGTGGATGTTAGCTTAAAGTCTTAGATAAGTGTGTTTCGGTAAGAATAACCACAGGATTAGGTAGCTTGTAGGGGGCAGGAAGGATAATGGGAATCTTCCAAAACAGAGGAAATGGGACACGATGTTAGAAGAAGATAAATGCAAGATTAAGATGAAGGATTAAATGGGGAATAGAATGTGAGGGCAGAATGAAGAAGGGACAACTAGCCCTGTAATTCTTATTTTAAAAAAGCTTTATGGAAACCTTCTACTGTAGAAGCTTCATAAGAGATATACATATGTCAAAGAAATTTAAATGGGTCATTACATTCAATGCCCCAACTAGAAATCTGACGCCACAAAGTAAAACATTCAGTGCCAGGAATTAATTATATTTTGTTGAGTTATTGGCCAAACATAACATATTATTACCAATGGTACTGGTTACCCTCTATAACCTAATGGTACAACACTGTTGCTGAAGATACTTATATCATCACACATATAGAAATCAAACTGATTCCCAACTAGAATCTTCATAACTACCAACTAGCATTTATGGTCTGGAAGATACTTGGCATGCTAGTTTAGAGAAAATTAATCATCAATATCAGCCAGCTACAAACCCTGAGACTTAAAACAATGACCTTCCTATAAGATATATTGGTACAGCAGTGGGGCAAATGCTATAGGAGTAACCAACCATTTTTTAAATTTTATTTTTAAGAACTACTCCATGTGATAGAATATAAGAATATATGACATTCTTAAAGTGACCAATAAAAATAGCTTGAGATTAGAGTAGATCATGGGCGATAAAGGAAACTCAACAATTAACACAGAGACTCACAACTGAATGAGATGCAGAGAGTGAAAGACTTGAAACTCTCATCCCTATATAGGATGTCTATCAACTCCCTCTCTTCAAGACTCATATATCTATGCAAAAGAAGAGAAAAATAAGATTGTAAGAACAAGAGATGGTGGATGGCTTCAAGGAAACAATATGTTCCGCATACAACCAGACTGATGCACCTCATGAACTGAAAGAGACTGTGGACACACACACAAGGCCTGTGCAAGTTCAAATTAGACCAAATCCCAGCACAAAGAAGAGGATTTGGGCTCAAAGCCTCTCCCTTAACCAAGAAGATACTACCCCAATTGATGTCACCTGGTAAAGGGAAAACATCTTTCGCTATTCAAGTGTCTCTGAATATATCAACAACACTTCAGAACAACAGGTTCCATGATCAGGAGTAATGGGCCAACACAAAACAGACTCCTTATTTTTTGTGCACTCCTATTTTTGGTTTGGTTACTCTGATAATTTTTGTATTATTGGGCTATTTGTTTTGGCTCTTGGTTGTTTAAGAGGTAGGTTGAGAGAAGAAGAGAAAGAGAAAATACGAAGTTGGGCAGGTAGAGATGTAGAGGGGATCTGGAAGGAGTAGAGGAAGTATAAAGACTATAACCAAAATATATTGCTATTTAAAAACAAGAAAAGAAAAAAAACCTCAGAGGCTTGCCCATAGGTCAATGTGACAGGATATTTTCTCAGTTTAGGTCCCTATCTTCAGCTATATCAAGGTTTATGTCAAGTTGACAAAAAAAGTATAAGTAGTTAGGCTTTATTTTACTCTTGTTATTTATCTTGTAACTTCATATAATATTTTAAAAATCTACTTCATACTATGTGACCAAAATGAAAAGGAGCTAGAATGAAGCCTGACAATTCCTTCAGAGCTATTCACCATGTATCTCTGCCTCTCTACTGTTGCCATAGGTGAATAATGGTCAGCTATGTAAAGTGTAGATAAACTCTGGCCTGTGGACTCTCTTGACTCTTCATGCATAAGTATTTCTTCAATGTAATGAGCTCCCATGATCAAGAAGTAACCTTGCTTTAACCACCTGACACCTGACACCTACATTCAACTATGCATAGTAATGACATAATGAAAATGCTCTGGCAATACTGATGCCAACATCTAATTAACCATAGAGACCTTTCCATGAATGTCTATAACTTAGCAAAAATAGTGTCCACTTCCTTGCAACACTACATACAAAGGCTTACCTTCTTATTTCCTTCACACATAGCTCACTGCATCCTTTGGTTGTTTTTCCTTCTCAGGAGAGATTCTTTGTTCTTTTCCTGCTGGGTAGTGATTTTCACGAAAACAGTTTCAATTATTTATGCCATATGACTTTATGTGCAGATCAGAACCTTACTTTAAGATGGGATGTTCTATGTTTCCTCTGAGAGTCCAAGGTCAGAGACTGACCCTGAAGTAACCCAAAGCCAAATCCCAGGAAAGTTAACGACTACCCCTTTATGTTAAGCCCCACCCCTCCACAAATATACACATTGACTCAACCATGAGTATCTGTTCTCAAAAACAGACAGCTCTGCTTACATGCTAACAAATACAGCACATTTATATTGCTTGAATAATATAAAAGTATGATTTCACAAAATGGTTCTGCATTAACAAAGAATCTTAACTTATAAAATATTAAGGAGAAAGTTATAGCTCAGAAACCCTCAGCTCTCTGCTATTAGTCATTAGTATTGATGTACCAAAGAGAAACATTGCCTTTTCTATGCTTCTTAGCTTGTCTGGCATGATGTTTTAATTTTTTAAATACTGTTAATCTTATGTCATAGGATGCTTTTGAACATTTCTGCTTGGCATTTGCGAAGGTCACCCAGTGTGTCATTAACAATAGCATTTTTCCAGTCTTGTAGTGAGCAAAATAAACTTTAAAAGACTGTAGTTATATTTCTTTAGAAAATGATGTCAATCCTTCTGTCTTTTTGTGGTAGATCTAAACTATAAAATGTATGTCATGGTTTGCACACCATGCATGCTAAAAGAAATGATGATATTCTAATTCCCACATAAACTGTATGGCTCCAGATTTATAAAAATCTGGCTATATCCAAAGTAAACCCTCTGTCACATACTTCCCTATGAGGATACACAGAACAGCCCCAGGATTCAGGACCATCAGACCATTGAATTATAGTACTGTTGAGCAAACAGCATGGGAAAAACCCTGAGCACTAAGATCAGTGTGTTTCAGGCATGTCCTCAGCAGACCCTATCTTTTGTTCTTCAACAAACGCTATGTCATTCTGTTCCAGGGGATCAAAACAAAGCTGCAGATATGGAGAAAGTGTCTTCAGAATCTGGAGGTGCACACACAGAGATATTAATGTTGAGATCTTTATGCTATCTGGCCATAACATTTTCAGATATTCTAAGGACAGAGTTAGTGAAATAATACATCAATATTGTATTACATTCTATGTTAAAACTTGTGTATGGTTGCTTCAAATTAGAAAGGTTTAAAATTGTTGTTTAATTCAAATAAACTATTTTTTATACTATGTGACACTGTCACATTTAAGCATCTTTAGGGATAGAGATATATGACTACATAAAATAATTTCTTCTCTTTTGGGGTAGAACTAAGGGATTAAGTACTGTTCTCTCTACCAGCATAGGTAACATTCCTCATCCTATTCAAGGGCTAGCAGATATGCCCTCATGGATTATATAGATCACATTCTGCTTTTCATTGTTAACAAATAAGAAACTGCCTATAGTATCCTTCCAGGCATGTCTGATCTATCAAATATACAAGACAACTTTTTAGGACTACTTTTGAAATTTGTGGGATTTCATGTTGGACGGTAAGCAACTGTGTTCTACCTCTTGCTTCTCTTTACCCCAGACTGAAACCTTCTTTATGGAAGAAAGACAAGTGTCTTATAACTCAAGATACAGATAAAATGCACAGGTTATTTCATCACTGGATTTGTATCCCCTCTTATTGAGGATATAAGCCAGTACATAATTGCGGGGAAGAACAGACTCCAACCTACAGAACCACAGGCAAGTTCTGCAGAAAGTTCCATAGATACAGCTCCTCCATCCATCCTGGGCGAGGCTTTTCAGTAATACAGCATTTGAGTCAGCCATGTTCCTCCAACCTCACTCATATTCCTGAAAGTAAGTCAAAACTCCCACTTCCACTAAGATAAACTTGGAAGAAATCATTTCTTTGGTCTGTCATCAATGTTCTACATGGGCTTAACAGAGGCTGACTCACATCTCCACAGGAGAAGTCATAAAACCCAATCCTCATCTGGAATAATGACCTAAAATAAAATGATTGAAATACTTCATACATGCACTCACATCATCATCATCACAATAATAAAGGCCTTTGTATCACCTAAGTCACTACAATCCTGCCATGGTCTTCAATGGAAAACAATACAAAGTTGAGGACAGCGAACACAAAGTGTTATCTAAGACATCCTTTCCCAAACCCATATGGCAGTGAGCCTTGGTTTAGCTGTGAGAAGACTAGCCATGTTCTGTGATCAGAACGCTAACATTAGACAGCCCACACAGACAGGTAATTGACTTGTCTTTCTTACATTTACAAACTCTAGTAGAGACATGGTTGTGAGTCATTTGTTTCACTTTATAGTCATTTCCTAGCATTAGCAACAAGAACTCAAAATGTCAGGTGAGGCCTTTTGATGTACATTTATTTAAATGAGTACTACTCTATGCTGAAGCCTGAAAAAAGACCAAAAAAGCATTCTGAGACTTTGGAGGCATTCTATGTCTCAACCTGTCTGGTAGTTACACAGGTACAAACAATGTGAGAATTCACCAAGCTCTAGATCTGAGATGTGTACACTCATTGAGTATGATTCAATAGAAATAGTGCATATTGGTATTTTTACTGCAAAGGGAACATATATGGGGGAAATATTTAAGCTTAGAGAATTAAAAAGTCAACCATAAAATCAACCTCATGATAAGAGAACAAGGAGAGAATGGAGTGAGGGAGTAGAGGGAGAAGCAGACAAAAGGGTAGGAGGGAAGTGTTCATCTATACATAAATATGTATATGTGTGTGTTTATATATAAATATATATATAAATTTCTACTTCTTCCTCTCAAAACTGAAGCTGTGCTCTTAGTTCCTCTATGTAAACAGGTTTAATGCTCACAAAGTATTCTAAGACACATAATTGTTTATTACCTATCCTCTAATAAATATTACAAGTGGTTTTAAATTTTTAACTTCTCATAATTTTTCTTATTCTGAATTATGCTGTAGGCATAGCCTTATGTAGTTCCAATAATACACCTTGTACCCTAGAAATTAAATCATTTAACCCAATATTGTAAACATTGTTTGTTATGTATATTAAGCAGTCAAATTTCCTACCAAGAATATTACAGACTAAGTTTTCCACCTGTAATTTTACTTATGTACAAAGTTACTCTATAAATCTCGTGCAAGGAAATATGTAATCTAGACAAAAATATACGTGTTTTGATCCAGAGGCAATCACAGTCAACCAAAAAACATTAGGATACAAAATGAATTCAACTTCAAATACACCTTTGTAAACTTTTCATAAACCTAAACATTTTTGTAAATGTTCTGTCTCAAAATGTGTGTGTGCATGCATGTATGCGTGCGTGCGTGCATCCGTGCGTGCGCGTGTGTGTGTGCGCGTGTGTGTGTGTGTGTGTGTGTGTGTGTGTGTGTGTGTGTGTGTGTGTGTGCTAACAAAGGCTGGGAGAGGGGATCAGTTCCCATGGGGCTAGAGTTACAGATGGGCATGAGCTGCCCATGTAGGTGCTAGAGACCAAACTGGAATCCTCTGAAATAGCAACTAACACTCTCACCTGGGAGTCATTTCTCCAGCCCCATAACACTCTCTACACAGAGATTTGGTGTATGGCATTAGTTTCTTCCCCAAAGCACTACAAATATGTAGCCTTAAAGCCTCTGTGTTATGTTTAAATGATTCACTCTTGAATGGCATTTTCCTGAGCATTTCTGTGAGGAGTGGTTTGAGGATGGCTTAGAGAGTGTCTCTAAATGCTGGAACTGCCTGGGTCCAGCACTGTCTTTACATGGTGTCATCCCACAGATTTCTTACACTTGCCACGCCAGTTAGCAAAGAAAACAAGAGAAACCAAAGAAAGCATCCTAGCATACCTGATCCTTATTTACACATCCATACATGGCCCAAAAAAAAAACATCTGAAAACATGATAGAAACACAAAACCTAGTGTTTAAATACTTGTATATCCTTTAATGACCAATTTAACTAAAACAAACTTTCTTCTTAAGAACAGTGGGACCATAGGACTGTCTGCTGCCTGCCCATGGAGGGGATGGGGAGTTATGGAGAAGAAAAAATGACCTGATGTGGTGGGAGGGGGAAGAGACCTTGAATAAGGATATACAGGGATGGAAAAAAAATTCAGAGGGAAAGCTGAACACAAAGTTAATATATGTGTAGCAATCTTATTTGCATTACCACCCTTGATAAGTCATGCTTATGATTTTTATCTTCTTTATAGTTATTGTTAACTTCTCAGCATTTTAAATTCATTTTACTGTTTTTCTTGATAAATACAAAATAAATAAAGAAGAAGAAAAAAAGAGTCTCTAGAGATGTAATCAGAAAAAAAAAGAATAGTGAGAAATGTGGCACAGATAAACATATAAATCCATTGTTTAAGAATAATGTACATAATAGATATTTCCAGTGACATCCCAATAAATTCAAGAAGGTTCAATCTCAGTGCATTGTACATTTATCTCTGTCATACACAATCATCCACAGAAAAACACTATAAATGTAAATTACAGAAAATTTTACAATTAGTTTTCACTGGTCCAATAAAAGCTTTAAAAGTAGAAGCATCTTACTTCCATTAGAATGAACAAAAATTTGTACAGCCATGTGATTTTCATCTCAGTTAAGACAATGACCTTTGACTTGGGAAGCAGTAGCAGCAGGCAGAGATGGGTTTGTCCTGTAGTTTCTAGTTACAATGCCCATATGGACATAGGCGTGAGGAAGTTGAGGATGTTCTGGAAAGTAGGACAGCAGACCAACAAGCTCCAGGGTATTGGCTGCAACCAGCTGCTGTTTTCATGGTGAAATTATCTACCTGATGCTTTTGATTTTACCATCTTTCATGAGGAAGTTTTTTAAGCTCTGTGTTTTCAAAAGTTTCTTGTTAATACTAAATTTGCTTAAACAATGCAGAAGCCTTACTAAAACAATGGCAGCCCAAAGTAATTGTTTATAATCTCTGATCCAATCCAATATGACAAAGGAGCCATGCCCTGCCTAAAATCACATACTAGGTACCTGCTACATTCAAAAGAGTTTCTTCCCCCTCCTGGGGGGATCCATACACATACCCCCAGGCCTCAGTGCATTGCTCTGTAAATTTCCAAAACAAGGATTTTTGAGATATTTCTGGGGTGCACTGAATTGCTCTCCCATTTTTCCTGTTTATCAGAAACTTGCCATTGGCCTTACCTAAACTCTACACTTCAGATCAAAGCCAGAACCTACATATTTATGTCCCTCTTTATGCTTTTGCCTCTCCTCAGATGATATCACCACTGTACTGCTTCACATGCCCAGCCCCTCCAGCCAAGATTAAAACTCCAATGCTGTGTCATAAGGAGCTGCCCTTTGAAACCTATGAGGAAGTCTTCTGTATTAGTTACTATGATATTTCTGGTATAAAACACCATGGCCGAGGCAACTTAGAGAAAGAAGGGTGTGTTTGAACCTAAAGCTCCAGAGAGATAAGAGCCCAAGATGGCAGCCAGCAGGTGGAACAAAATATTGGGGACTTACATCTCCAACCACAAGCATGACACAGAGAGAACTAGCTGGGAATGATGAAGGTCTTTGAACTCTTGAAGACACTTGCAATGTCATACTTACTCCTGTAAGGCCCCAGCTCCCAAACCTACCCAAAGGGCACTACCAACTGAAGATTAAGTGTTCAAAAGCCTAAAAGTAAGGAAGGAACTAATTCAAACTACTAGATTCTCCATCCTTGAATCATAACACACTTTGAGACTACTTAATATGATTTCTGTTTTGTGGTATTCATTCTCCTCAAATTACCTACAGCTTCTTGTACAATTAAAGCCCAGTATTGTGTCATCTATATCTGAACATACTACTAATACTAGCAAATTAATTCTAACATGTTACTGGGCAAAATATTGAGGAAATTGTGATTGATTGGTTGGCCACACATCTCTTTCCCTGAAAGGGATGGAGACTTGGATCATTTACATTTTAAAGGCTTGTGTAAGAATGGAAAGTGCTGAGATTCCCCATGGTGAAATGTAAAGCAATATAATCACACTTATGAGAAACCTAGATCCAGATATATCTAGCCCAGAGCTGCCCTTGGATGTTTCCCTGCCATTCTCTCTATATCCTCAGCTATAGCCACACTGGAAAATCCCAAACAAGTTTAGTCTGTGGATTGTGCCAGCATTCTTTCTCATCCTTACACTGAGTCAGAATCATCCTAATCATTTCTTCATGTTGGGACCACATCTAGATCCTTGTCTGCTCAACCTTGAACGAGGCTGGCCTAAAAATACTGAAGAGTCAGTGTCCCCAGGAGGGACTTTCAAAGCTGTAATGCATGTCAGTCTCTGTCTTCAAATATGTCTGCCTCATGTCTGTACTCAAACAAGCCTGGATGCCTAGGCAGTCATGTCTAAGCCAAGTCCCAACTTCCAAGAGCTAAGGGCTCTTCCCCTTATTCATGTATACCCCACCCTCCTCATCCCCTCCTCTTCCTCCTCCCCCTCACTGTCGTTTTCCAGTATAACTTTCAATACACTACCTGTACCCAACACCTCCTCAGTCTCTCCTGGAAAGCCACATGCTCTGACATCTTCTCTTTTTAGTGGGTACTCCTGAAACTAACGAGTGGTGGAGGCAGTGGGGGATTGGAGGGTATTAGGAAACATGGGACCCACAATCTAGGTCTCTTGGGCAAGTCACTGTATGTACATACTTGGACAAGTCAGTTATGCTGCCCTGTGGGTGTCTTTCATAGTTGTAAAATTCAGAGTTGAGAGCTCAGTTTCTTCCAGCTAACATTCTTTAATTTAAAAACACATCCCTCCTATCTATACTTCAGAAATACCAAGACCAAATTAGCAAAATTCCACTATATCTCACTGTTGAAAGGTCATCTTAACTCTAGACTAATAAAAATTGAGATGAAAGCATTCATTTTGTCAAGTGGTACACATTTCTGTCATGTTTCTAAGTTGCCAAACGAAGCAGACTGCATACATTTATTGCCAAAAGGAATGGTGTTGATCACCTTCAGTTTGAGCTGATGAAAATCGTATTAAGAGGGCTTTTCCTAACATTCGGCATGAGCTACAGACTTGCTTTTTATCTAAGACAGGAGCACACTGTCTTAGATAGAACAGGTGGTAGTTCTCACCAGTCTGTAGTTCCACCCCCAAGACATTCAACATCCTTTTCAGCATCCTTGCTCATTTGTAGCTTCCCTTCTTTCTAAGTGGAACTGCATAAAAAAATAATTAGATTCATTTTCAGTATCACTGTAAATTCAAGGGAGGATTTAGAGGGGTCGGAGAGAGGATATGACCAGGATGTACTGTTTACAGTTATGAAATTCTCAAAGGAAAAATTTTTAATGTAAATGTGCTATTGATTCTTGAAAATCATCCATCATGATCTATGATAACTACAAAACTCACAAATTAAGCCACAAGTTTAAGCTGTACTCTGGAAAGTTTTGAATCATAAGTGATTTTATTTATGTTGCTTTTAAAAGGTTTGGTTACATATTTAAAAAAAAGAAAGAAAGAAAGAAAGAAGGAAGGAAAGAAAGAAAGAAAGAAAGAAAGAAAGAAAGAAAGGAAGGAAGGAAGGAAGAAAGGAAGGAAGGAAGAAAAACATGTGTTTGTCCTTAGAATTTTCTTCTTCCTCAACTTTTCACCTCTCAGGGGACTACATCTCCTCTATGTGACATATTTTGCAATATAATCTAGTTAGGTAGTGGACACTCTGCAGGATCTATTTATAGACCTTATCAGCTATGATAACGCTAAAGGAGAAGCAGGAGCTTGCAGATGTCTACCATGAGTTAACTGGCAGAGAGGAGACAAACAACCTGAATGACAGCTATGCAGAAGTCTTAGAAGCTTTATTCAGGCCAGGTCTCCTTGTAGAACCTGAAGAGACAACAACCAAGCAGCACTCATGGAGGCTGACTTCTTTTCAATTCTATAATTCTTCATCCTACCAATCACCCTGTTCTGAGACCTCAGGAGAAAAAGTGGAGATCTGTTGTATGCTTCCAAGGCCTTATGTCAGATGATAACTACTCCTAAGTCTATTATAGCATCATATCACTGGCCTGACCTTATGACCACAGAAGCCCCATTCTTTCTCCCAGGGCATTCAAATTTGGCAAATGTGGCATGTATGGTTACCAGAGTCATTGAAAAGTTGAAATAGTCTAGCCATAAAGGAGCAGGGGGGATTGCTTTTCAGATCTCAGAGTTTATTACAAACAACAGCATTTTGAAGAGCAGATGCACAGAAGGCCATTTCACATAGAAAGGAGGGGAGTAATAAAAAGTCCACTTCCTCTCTGGCTCTCATCTTTAAAGTCCATCTGCCCAATCTTGAAGACTCATATTTCATTTCCATTATAAATCCAGAGCAGGCAAGGGCAGACACACATTCTAAATAAATTATAAACCATGTTTGCCAACATGCTGCCAAACATGCAGCTAAGTGTTTTATGTTCACAATCACCTTTCAACCTCACCCAATCCCGTTGAGTGTCTAGGAGAACTAATCTGCACTGGAGCAGACAGCAAACAGGGATGGGAACCAAAGAGGTGGGGAGTTCTACCAGACATTCTCCTCAGAATCTTTCCTGTAACAATCTAAGATTCCAGAAAGATGATCTTATTTAAGAAGAAAATTAAGTATGATGAGCAAATCCTCTGTGGTAGACTCTGGGACTTCAGTTTCTGCTGATAAAATTTACTACCAGAATTAACAAAAATAAAACAGTATTTTACTTTTTTATTTGACATTGTGTTATATTATATCGAATTTGCAAGCTGATTTTACTAAAGAATTGAGCCACCAAACAAGCTATTCACTGAGAAAGTCTGTGTAAAAATAATGCCAGTATTATTCTAGGAGTGTGTTCCTAGGAAGAAAAGAAAGAAAGAGAGCTGGGAGAGCACTGTACATCAAGAATAGAGAGAAGGGAACCAGGGAGCACAGAGCAAGCAGAGAGGATGCAGTAGTTTAGATATAAGGCTAATGACATCAACTATCCCTGCAGTGTGCACAGGCACTTTTACAAGAACTCACTGCATCCACAAACAACCTATGAGCACTGTCATCACTATGATCTCCACTTAAACAAAAAGAAACTGAGGCAGAGTAACTTCCAAGTGTTTCAAATGGCAACAAATGGTCTGAAAGTCAATCTTTCAAGACAGATAGTTTGACTTCAAAGTTAGTCTTGCTTAACCAGCACTCATGGAGGCTTCTATCCTCCTCACCAAATAACAATATGCAAAAACAAAAATTTCCAAAGTCCTTTTGAGTTCTAAAAAAAAAAAAGTTGTAAATCAGAGTCTTAAAACATAAATTATAATAAAGCATTACTAATTTGGTTGTATTTGAAGTGTTATGGAGTTTTTAAGAAGTTATTCTTGAATATTAGGTCTTGTATTCTTTTCCAAGTTTAAACAATGTTACAGGACCTTTATTTGCTAATATGTATTTGTTAGCTAGTATCAAAAAACATTTAAACATTTGTAAAAGAAAAAACCTTTAGAATAATGTTTATTTCTTGACCATAATTAATTGAACATTTATTATATTCACAGAGCATCCCAGAAAATTGGTGAGAGAAAAATTGGATCTAACTTAAAAAAACAAAACAAACAAACAAACAAAAAAACCTACTGATACATGTTGTAGAGTTATGGGAACAAAAAAAGTGGAGCAATGCTTTAACCAAATGTGAGAAAGCAGTAAAAGGCTGTAGTGTATTAGGTTGGTTGTGGTGGCAACTGCTGGTAGGATTTGCTGAAGGAGGCAGAAGCAGGTAGAATGAAAAAACCCAGGGAGAAATTACACAGTACTTTGCTGACCTTGAATTTTTTTAGTGCTAATGAGAAAGGAACTTCAGCTGCAGAGAGACACTGGGTAATAGAAAAAACTTCTGAGTTGAACCAACCTATTTATTTCAAGGATGTACTAACTTCAGAATGGGAGCCAGCATATGTGCTTCAATCGGGTAGGGGTTTTGCTTTTGTTTCCACAGGAAAAGAAAAAATATGGTTACCAACAACATTGATAAAGAACCAGTTCAAAAAGGAGACCCCTCCTGAGGAGAACAAGTAATAACTCATCTGCCAACATGACAATTGGATATGTGGTAAGAAACATTTACTTAACAAGGCTGAGGCAAGGTCTCATTTTTTTCTTTACAAAAGAATAGATACCACCATCCTCACGACATTACGCTTAGATATTTAAAGCTGGAGGAAGATTGTATATAAAAGGACTACAAAAGATCAAAACCTGTGGATTGTTTCCAGGCAAATATTGTTTCATTTGCCAAGGCCATCTGAAAATTCTCTGGAAAGCTCAGCTTCCAAGATGTCAGTTAAGATGTTCCAGCCTTAGGACCCCATGAAATTGCCAATACCCTTAAATCAGCAGGAAGCAGTGATATGAATTGCTACACCCAAATTCCCAAAATATTGCTTACTAATGCTTGTCTTCATTATAAATGGTTAATGGTTATAGTTAATCTTTTTTTTAAAGGGGGGATAATATGATATAGGAATGATTTAAAAAGATAGATGGATTTTGGTTTATTGATATAAATTTAAGGTCAATTTTATTATGCTGTATGTATTTTTTTCTGCTCTTGTTTAAGGTATGATGTTTATGTAACTCATTTAAAATTGTAATGTGTAATTAAGAAATGCAGATTAATAGTCATCTATGATAAACAAACTTATATTCATATTAGCTAGGTTTTTGAAGGTATACAAAGATATATTTCAATAAGATAGGTAGTCTTCAAACACTTCAAAGACATGCAGAATATGGCATTTAAAATATTTTAAGAACTGAGACTTTTCTGGATAGTAAGACAGGTCTGCTCCTGGCAGCACCAATGTATTTCAAGAGAATGATGGGAACTGAAGAAACTTCATGTGGAATCTACTTTGTGGCAACAGTTAGCCACTGGACAAGAAACTGTTCTTGTATTGATTGCTTGACAGTATGCTGTATAAACTTGGACATGCAGGTTCTGTAGAAAAGTGACCTCTGAACTTTGGTGGAACAAACCAAGATGGTCCTTCAGGGTCCTGCTTTGCACAGAAAATTGCCAGGCATCCCTCAGGACACAAGAAGAATGACTGACAGACTATGCCAGATTTCCTGCTTCACTGAAAGGTATGCAAGAGACTCTGGACCTATAAGGTAAAGATGGATGCCCCAAGGTTACAAAAGAACTTTGGGTGACTTTCCAGGTAGACAGGTGTCATCTCTGTCATTTCTAGAATTTGGAAATTGCTTGCACTTCCTGTTTACTTGGGTAATATTATATCCTCCTGAGGTCTTTGATATAGTTGAAGATTTGAGAACTATAGGTATAGTTTTTCTTAGTTATTTTATAAAGTATACTAGATATGAAACTTTAGACTTACAAAGATCAGGGAGATAATAGGATATTTTCTTTAATTTTGTTAATACAAATAGGCAAGATATTATAACTGTAATTCTTGCTTGATAGCTGTTCTGTTATATTAATTTTCTATATTGAAATTGAAACCTTCCTTTCTGATTAGACAAAACAGAAAAAGTATAGTGGGACTGTTCTATGTATCCAGAGAGTATCATTCTATAAATAAAGAAGCTGTTCTGGCCTGTGTGGAGCACCATAGAAGTGGGTGAAGGAATCAGGGAGACACAGAAGGAGGGCGAAGTCAGACAGATTCCATCCAGCCACCAAAGAAGAAACATGTAGGACTACAGTTGAGCTAGGAGCCATTTGGCCACATGGCAAGCAGATTAATGGAAATGGGTTGAATTCAGATGAAAAAGCTAGCTATAAATGTGCCTGAGACATAGGCTAAATAGTATTAAATTAATATAAGCAACTGAGTCATTTTGGGGGGTAAAAGCCACCACTGGCAGATTGAACTTCTGGCCCGACAGCATCAGAAATCCTATACAACAAAAGGCCCTTACAGATATAGTAGCATTGTAAAGCCAATGTGGCATACCCTCCAGGGTCTGATGTAGCAGAGAATATCTCAGTCCAAAGAATAAAACCAAGCTTCCATCAAAGAAGCAGGAGAGGGTGTGGGTAGGACTTGACCACATTAAGGATTTTGGATTTTAGGGGTGCCTATAACAAAGTGGAAGGCAGGGTTCTGTCTACTCTAGAGATTCATTGTCATCTCAACTGGTGCATCCTCACTGTGTGGATGGCCGAGGACAGCAGCAGAAAGGTAAGGAAGAAGCAGAGACTTGGTGCTGTGCTTTCCATTATAAAGGCTTCTTAACTAGCTTATGGCACTTAGGGAAAGGAGTGGGATCCAGGAACCATCCAAAAGTGAAGCCCAGTATGTTAGGTCACTGGGGGCGAAAGGTAGGGAGGAACCTTGGCACTTCCTCCTCTCTCCCTCTTCATCCTTCCTGTGGCCATGAGGTGAGAAGCTCTGCTGTACCACACACGGTACCCCTGGTGTCCTATACTGCCACAGAACCAAAAGCAAGAGAGACTGCTCCGAGAGCAAAACTGTAAGAAAAAAAGTAAATCTTTCATTCTTCAGGAGTAGGAAGTGATCAGGACACAGGGTGTTGTGGAAGATTAGTTAAAGATGTGTTACATTTGTTTATGCTGTGGAATGTTTGTTTTATGATGCAAAAATATTTTGAATTCTTTTTTTTTTTAAACATTTTTTTAAACTTTATTTATTTATTATTTATTTATTTATTTGCCTTGGTGTTTGCCTGGAACTGGAACTACAGACAGTTGTTAGCTGCCATGTGGGTGCTGGGAATCGAACCCGGGTCCTCTGGAAGAACAGACAGTGCTCTTAACGGCTGAGCCATCTCTCCAGCCCCTGAATTCTTTTATGTTGCATTTGTTTAACTCTGTGAAGCTGTGTTACTGTGCCTGATTGGTCTAATAATGAGCTGAATTACCAATAGCAAGGGAGGAGAGGGATGGGCAGGGCTGGCAGGCAGAGAGAATAAACAGGAGAAAAAGAAGAGGGTGGGGTGAGAAAGGGAGGAGAGGAGGGCTTGAGGGCAGAGCACCCAGCCGCACAGCCAACAACAGAATGAAAGGGAAAGAAAGATATATAGAATTGAGAGGTAAAAAGGCCCTAGAGGCAAAGATAGATGAGAAAATTCAATAAAAGCTGCCTAGAAGCAAGCCACAATAAGGCCAGGCAATTATAAGAGAATAAGTCTTTGTGTGATTTTTTTGGAACTGGGTATCAGCTCACAAATAGCAAAGAGTAAAACAAAATAAAAAAGACAAACAAAAAACTACAGAAAGGTTCTAAGCCTAGGCGGTAGTGGAATGGGAGATTTAACAGAGATGATTTCCTTCCTCTAAGTGTTGAGAAGGCATCTAGCAGGGGGCTTGGTGATAGATAACTTTGTTCTTTATAGTAATATGCATGTGGAAACAGCTAGTCTGGCTGCTTAAGATAAAATAGCTAAAAATATGACAAACACAACTCTTTGTGCCTTTGCTTCTCTATGGGGAAGCAAATTAAGGAGTAACAAACAAGAGAACTGAAAGTTTACCATATTCAGTAGAGAGATAAAATTCCTAATAAAAATGGAGCACACTGCTAAGGCTAACAGTCGTATAAATATGCCTAGTCGCACCAGAAATACACACCACCCTTGACCTAAATCTACGGGCACTTGCTTTGCTCTCTCGATCTTTGCACCATTACTTAGAGCACTAAATCTACTTTAAGAACCTTTTTATAACTGTGTAGCGGGAGTGCATATAATATACAGGGGCTCAGGATCTTTTTATTCCATGCGGCATGTAGCCCATTTGGTTTTAAGTCATTTCTTTTATTAAAGTTTACAAACTTTGAATATTCTAAGTAAAGTTTAGCAAACATGGAATACACTGAGGGGCTTTTGTTAGTATACATTATCTCATCCTGAGTTTTTTTTTTCTTTTTTTAAGTGATTGTTTTCTTCAGAGACAGCATGCTATAGTAAAACCTCATTAAAAAAAAAAAAGAAGAAAATAAAAAAAAACTACTCTCCACTGTCAGACACATACCTATTAGTTACAGTCCTACTTCCAAACATGGTTAAACTCTGGCAGGTTTTATTCCCACACTGTGTACAGTTAGTCAGAGAAGAACACAGACTCAATATCCCCAATAATGTCCATTTATTTAGAATCACGTCAGCATGCTTAAATACTGTGTCTAAAATTTTTGTGTGGTTTGAATAGCCCTGGCAAAATTTAAATATAATTAATATAATGGTATTGGGAAATGATTTTGTAAAGAAGTAGTTAAGTCCTGAAGGCTTCTCCTTTGCCAATGGAGTAAAGATCCTTATGCACAGGGCTTCACACAGCACTAAATGGGTTTGTCCTTTTGCCTCTACCACATGAGAGCACAAGAGATCCCCACAGACAGCAGATGCTGACAGCCTTCTTGTAGCCTTCTCTTCTCCAGAAATGATGGAAAATAGATACCTGCTCTTTATAAATTAGTTTGTACTGCTCTTATGTAGCAGCCAAAAATGAATAATGATGGGTCTAAAACTCTGTGTGAAGTTTCTGAAAAGTCACAATCTCCACTCGTAGTAATGCCTGCTCCATGCATATAAACAGGTTTCAACACTGTCCATTTGGTTTTTGGCTCACAGTTGGCCACTGAACTGAAAGGAATTGTGGCCTCACTGGCATCACCTTCTCAATTTTCATTCAACAACAATGTGACCCAAGAATTTCCTCAAGCAAACATTAAGGATCAAGTGCTTCTCACAATGAGTCACGAATCATTCGTCAAATGAAGCTCAAAACAATATGCATTACAGTGAATGTGAAAATGTGTACAATGTGATAAGTGACTCAGCCAGTATGATTATCCACAAGGCCACGTGGGTTTTGACAAGGCCATGTGGAAGTAGAAATGTCTTTGACTTCACTTGTGTTACTGCTAGGCAAACAATAGAACTGAAAGTTTAGCATATTCAGTAGAGAGATAAAATTCCTAATAAAAATGGAGCACATTGCTAGGGCTAACCGTTGTACAAATATGCCTAGTCGCACCAGAAATACACACCATCCCTGACCTAAATCCACCCGGCACTTGCTTTGCTCTCACTATCTTTGCACCATTATTTAGATCACTAAATCAACTTTAAGCAAATTTCATTTGCGTATTAGCTGTGTCTTTCTGCCATTAGCTTTGTTTCTACTTCTTTTTTCTGTATTGACTAATGGGTTTCTGAATTACTAACCTTGTAATTTTTTTCCCTACAATATGCAATTAACCCAAATAACAAAGTTCTGCTTATCCTCATTAGTTTTGTTTTCTTTTTCCAAATAATATAAATACCAAAAACTCAAAATACAAGCAAATCAAGACTTTGAGGTAAAGCAGCAAACACTTTGCATTTTACAGATACATTGTGTTTAAATGCCTTTAATAAAATTTGAAATAAAATATAAATTGGAATGGTATTTACATTCATTGTAACTTTACATGTGCCATTGTATAAGCTGTCCTCCCTCTGAGAAGATGTCTGATTGATTCTAAAGAGTTTCACTGGGTTATCGAAGTCAGTTATACTGTGACTTCAAAGTTAAGAAGGATGGTGGTGAAGAACACACCTTCAATTACAAGGGCATTCTCAGTAAATGAGCCTCTATAGTAGAAAAAAAGAAAACACCCCTATCAAAGTGCAGTGGGCAAGTTACAACTTGTGGTCTATCACAGCATGGCTGGAGTTCACTTTACCACCTCCTCCCATCACAAAGGGAAAAAGCCAGTTGGTGCTATAGATTTAGTCTTTTGAAAAAGCTTCCTAATAATTTGGAGGTCACAGCAAGGATGACAAACCAAAGACAGGGACAGAACTAAACCTGACAATTTCAGAACTAACTTGAAATTACAAGAGGAAGTCATCTTCAAAGAAGCTTCCTCTTTGCCTTCTGCAATTTTAAAGTAATAGACAGAAGTGAGCAAATGGAGTTACATTTACTGAAAGATGACTGATGTCACTCTGGGTGGGAGCATCTATTTGTGGCTGGTTGCAGTTCATTCCACACCTGTTTCCAAGGATTTCCACAAAGAAACCATACATGAGTATTTTTCTGGCTATAGATTTGAATCAAAATGTAATTCTGTTGACTAATCAGTAGGATGAACAAGAAAAACCCTCTAGAACAAATGCTCCAGAAACTTAAAGGAGAAGGAACCTTCTTCTCTACCTGTACATCCAGTGTTCTTAAATATTTTTTTCCTATTCTAAAGAATAGAGACCCCCTCCAATCCTCTCTCCTACCCTTCCAGAGTTATACTTTGCTGTTTATCTCCAAGTATGTCCCAGAGTCCTTTTTCTGAGAGTACTGACAGTAAACATATTCTTGTGGAGGATCAGTATCAATCAAACAACAGGACTGTTGTTGGCCTTGAGTCCCCTTGACCTGTAGGCAGCAACATTGCTGAATAAATTCTACCCAGAGACTCTAGATAGTGTTCTCTATGCAGTGTGGAGAAAAAAAAAAAAAGGAATGTGAAGCTAGACCTTTTGGATGTGTTAATATTAGCTCTGCATTGCACTGATTGTCTAATATTTCCATGAGCCATTCTCCAAGGGGTCACATGGTTTTCTATCATAAAATCAAGAAAAACAACAGCATCAACTTCTTGGGAGGGTTAAATGTGTCTGATGCACTTAAAGGAAGCAGAACCATCAGAAACATACGTCCCCTACATGCTCAGCTTCAAACATCTTGTTTCTCCAGTTACTCCTTTGTTCATGCCTACTGAGTCAATTTGTCTCTAGAATTTATTCTCCTTTCTAGCAATAGGCTAAAACACGTCTTAAACTTTGACCACATGCATTCTGCTCACTAGACACCTCAAATTTAGCATGTATCCAGCTGATGCTCTGCCTTCTTGCCAAGCTTGTTTCCTCTCCAGTACTTCTCTGAAAATGCCACCATGACCATGTGCACCAAGCCAGGAACCACACTCAACTCTCATCCTCCTATCTTCCAATGCAACCAATGCAATCCTACAGATTCTCCCTCTTGAACATAACCCCTTCCCTTGATGCTCACCCAACCTGATCTAGGTCATTAACATGTCTCTCACTAACCACCTAGTAGTCCTCCTCTACTGGCACCATTCTAAATAAAGCATTTTCCATAGAGCAAAGCAAGAACTTTTGAAATGCTCAAATCCAATCATCTGTCTAGAGTCTTTTGCTTAAAGCTCATCATGTTTTAGTGAGTATGGCCCACAAACGTTGTCATGAACTCTTGGCCTTGCACACTTTCTACCTATCATTTGTTATCTTTCATTCTTGCATAGCTTTCAACTCTTCAAAGCTCTGTCACCTTGAAGATGCTTGTTCTTCAGCCAAGGACTTTCTCCCAATCTACCAACATCCCCCCATCATTTGGATACAGGTACTCCTGCTCAGCCATCTTTCCTCAATGAGATTTTGTCTGCCACATAACCTCAGTGTCATATCTTGTCATATAATCATAGAAAAAGTATTTTTGTCTCTCAAGAGTACTTAATCTTTATTCAAACATTGAAAGAAAGCATATAAATGAACTATATTATAAACTGTGACACTCACTAGAAAGAAAATGTATGTTTTCTTCCATAAATTATATTATAATTAAACCTATTCTAAATGCCTATATGCAAAACATAAAATCCATACACAGAAAAATGTAATCAGTGATAACAGAAAGAGTGCAGAAAATAAGCATGAGTTCATGTCAGTATTTACTGTTCCATTCTTTGAGGGCCTTGGCTGTCTCTACTATTTCTATACACCAACCCTGAACTCCAGTGTCATTCCCAAGGCTTTGCTAATATATACACAAATAATGAAATCTCCTCTTTGTGAGTTTTTTTTTTTTCAGGAACAATTTGTAATCTCCAACAAGGCAAAATTTTCTTTCTTCAAATATTTTTCTAAGGTCTACATCTGAATTAGCTAGTAAGATATTATCCATATAATGGCAAATTATAGATTGGTTCTATTAATTACCTAGGATATAAAAAAAATTTACAAATAGATTTACAAAAATTCAACCAGAGATCAATTACAAACTTTTAATGAGTTTCAAAAATTTCTAGGAAACATTAGTTGGCTATAGCCCACAATCAGATTAACTACTTAAGAACTAAGAAATTTATTTCAAACCTTACAAGATAATAAGAACTTAAATAGTTCAAGAAAATTATCAGTGGAGGCTGAGAGAGAATTGGCTTTAGTAGAAGAGAAATTACAGAATGCACATGTAGATTTCTTGGATTCAGAGCTTGATTATATCCTGATCATGCTATCTTTTATAAATTGTCCTACAGGAAGTCTTATGCAAAGAGAAGATAATATTTTTAAACTGATATTTTTATCACACAGGTAGAGTAAAAGAACACTGTATTATGTATAAATAATACTTAATACTTTGGTATTTGGTACAATAAAAAAAATCTTTAAAAATGTAGCTCAAATTCTATTTGGTTTTAATAATAAAATCCTGGAGTCAGATATAGAGATAAATGCTGAAAGATCTGAGATAGAAAGGGGCAGTCACTAGAGAAACCTATCACTTCTACCACACCCTCAGGCCAAAGCGAGCTGAGCTCCTGTCTCCCCTCTTATATTCTCTATCTATCCATAACACTTCCTGTCTCCACTCCCTATTGCTGGGATTAAAAATATTTGCCTCCCAAGTTTACTAGGATCAAAGGCATGAGATCCCAACTGCCACCACCACATGGTCCCTATGGCTTACTAGTGGCTAGCACTGCCCTCTGATCTTCAGGCAAGCTTTATTTGTTAGAACACAAACAAATATTATCACACTGGATTTGTAGTTAGAGCATGGCTCTCTCCTTGTAACCCAAGCATGCGTGTTAAAGGAAAACCAAAAATCTCTGTCTCATGCCAAAAGAGCCACCTAGTATGGGATAGAAGAAAAACCAAAATGAAGAGACTAGTCTATTGCCACTAATCTCATAATCCATTGGTTTTATTTTGACTCTTTAAAACTTTTGTGAAGGTATAACTATTATCTCAAAATTTATAAGATTTATATATATATATACATATATGATTTCTATCATATTAATGGTTAACATGGAGCACTAATTCTAGAAATAGATTTTTGTCTAGTTTCCTATATGTGATTTCAGACTTCATTGTGAAGTAGGTAACTAGGAATTAAGTTTGAGTCCCTCAGATACACTTAACAAGGCTCTTTAACCTCTCAGAGATCTGCTACGTATGACATTTTAAAATGTGTGTTTAAGTTTTCTGCAGTGACTCATGATCATTCCTGGCAATGACCTTTGAGGTCTCTAAGAAAATAACAGGGCTCCACAATGACAAGTCCACCTGGATTATGGTAACAACACTAAGCTGAAAAATGCCATCCAAAGATCAGCTTTGAATTACAAACTGCTCAGGACAGTTTCAAGGTGGTCCAGTTTCATAGAGTTTTCCAGTCAGTACTTCTGAATAAGCCCTGCACTTTCCCATCCCACTGAGATTGGACACCATCTATCTCTCCAAGGATTTGACCATTATCTCAACTATCTCAGAGTCCCCTAAAGATGCCATTGCCCCCAGACAATAGGAAGTAAATTTCAAAACATAATGCCCACACTTCCAAAAAGTGTGGTAGGTGATTTTGATCATTCAATGGATGTTTGTTGTTATTTAGAAGGATTGTTTAAAAGTTGTTATTGGTCATAGTCAGGGAGAAAATTAGACTCAAAGATATCATTCTGAAAAAGAAAAAGGGGGGCCTAGGGGTGACATAATAAAACGGTAGAGTTTAAAGTAAAAAAGCAACTAGTCTCAAATACTTCATACTACATAGATTTTTATAAATTGATACAAATTAAAGTTTTTTTATACTGAATACATGTTTCTATTCTCATTTAAGATATTTTTGCATATTGACACAAATTTATTTTTGTTATACTGCATACAATACTGTAGTATATGTTTCTACTCTTGTTTAAGATATTTTTGTATGTAAATGGATGAATCTCTCCTGCCTGCCTATTCCCAAATAACCACTCAGAGCTTTATTAATTAAAAATGTTTAGCCTATGGTTAAAGGTTATGACTAGATAGTGTTTACATCTGAAATTAACCCATTTCTATTAATCTATACATCACCACGTGGCCTGGGGCTTACCCATTCTTTCTTAGTTTGCTTCTTGGGTGGCTTGCCGCATCTGCCCCAACTCCACCCTTCATCTCTGTCTTTAGTTTGAATGTACCACCTAACTTTATTCTGCCTTGCTACTGACCACAACAGCTTTATATATCAACCAATTAGAGCAACACATATTCACAGCATACAGAAATGCCATTCCATAGAATTTGTTTCTTGATACAAATTTAAGGTTATTTTTGCTTATTTATTATATGTGTATATATATGTCTACATATATGTTTCTACTCTTGTTTAAGGTCTTGTATCTGTGCATCTCATTAAAAATATAATGTAAAGATTTAGTTCTTGAAAACTATCTAAAATAATAAAGACAGGTTAATAGTTACTCATCTGTAACAATCAACTTTATAGACATGTTAAGTATGTTTTCAAGATTAAACAGATATATTTAAATAGATGGTCTTCAAACACTTCAAAGACCTACAAAATATGTCAATTAAATTTTTTAATAACATAAGGCTTTTCATAACAGTGAGGTATATTTGCTTCTGGCAGCACTAACTTATTTCAAAAAGGAATGATAGGTATCAACCAACCTTCATATGGAGTTTGCATTCATTGTGGCAAAGTTAGTGATCTGGGCAAGGAAACTGTCCTTGCCTCTACTGCTGACAGTATGCTGTCCAACATGGACAAGCAGAACACAAAAGAAGGTAACAGACAAACTTTGCCAAGACAAGGCAGAACTGTAGAACTGTCCTTCAAAGGGTCCTACTTCACAAAAAAAAAAAAAAAAAAAATCTGTCAGATATTCTAGGTCTGTACGCTAAAGATGGATGCCCCAATGTGGCAGAGGAACCTTGAAGTGACTATCCAGACAGCCAAATGTCTCTTGACATTTCCATAGTTTTAGAAACTGTTTGTTCTGCACTTCCTGTTTACTTAGGTAATGGTATGTTTTTCTCAAGTCTCTAATGAAATTGAAGATTAAATAGTTATAGTTACAGTTTTACTTAATTATGTTAAAAAGTAAAAACTAGGTGCAAAACTTTGAACTCACCAACAGAGGATAGATAATGGAGTGTTTTCTTTAAATTTGCCAAATGCAAATGGTCTTGACATAGTAAATGTAGTTATTTCCTGACAATTGTTCTTATTGTATATAGTTGTACTGTGTTAAAGTTAAAATCTTCCCTTTTCATCTAGACAAAAATTAAGGATATTTTGATTGTACTCTAACATTCCCAAGACTGACAGTAAAGTTTACCTTGAGTCAGAGAGTGGAGCTAACTACTAACTGGCCAGAATTAGCCATAGATATTTTAGAGGACCCAGGCCATGCATAGAGAGACACAGGAAGTAGTAGGGAGGGGTTGAGAAAAACTCACAAGCCTTTTGGATCTAGCCAGGAGAGAGGAGGTCACTGGTCAGTTCTCTGCTGGTTCTCTGATCAATAAGGTTTGAACCCTGATATCTGACTCCTGGATTTTATTTAATAATAGAACAACATAAACAATTGCACAAACTCAGAGTTAAGAACACTTAACTGCTGTTGAAGAAGGCCCCTTACTCACAAAGATTGTCTCACAACTGCCTGCCACTCCAGCTCCAGAGCATCCAATGCCCTCTTTGACCTCTGTGGGTAGCCACACATAGACACACATTCACATGCATATTAACAAATCTTATTTGAAGCTTTTAAGTCTATCCAAAATAATCAGACTTTAAACTGCTAGGTAATTGGAAAAAAATTAAAATGGTGGCTGTTTTTAAGGAATATTAATGACCAATGATTGTTTTGGGTCACACTCTCAGTTCAGCCAAAGAGCGGGAGGAAAGAATATATGAGCAAAGGGATCAATGCTGAGGAAACCCACAGAGACAGCTGACCCAAACTATTGGGAGCTCACAGACTCTAAACTGAGAGCTAGTTAATCTTCATGGGACCAAACTAGGCCCTTTGGATGTGGATGACAGTTGTGTGGTGGGAACAGTTTGTGGGGCCGCTGACACTGAGACAAGAATTTATCCCTATGTATGAGCTGGCTTTTTGGTGCCATTCCCTATAGAAGCACACCTTGTTCAGCCTTGATACTGGGGAAGGGGCTTGGTTCTGCTGCAACTTAATATGCCAGACTCTATTGACTCGCCCAGAAGTCCTTACCCTCTCTGAAGAGTGGATGGGAGAGTGGGGCCAGGGAAAGCTGGGAGGGGGTGACTCAAAAGAGGAGAGGGAGGGGAAATAATGATTGGTATGTAAAAAAAAACTTAAATAAAAAATATGATTTAAAAACAATGGCTGTTTTAAAATTATTTTTGCTTTATTTTTTTTAAAATGGGTCATCACCGTGCAGCCTAGGCTGTTGTTGGTTTAGCTTCATGGTCATCCTTAGGTCTGAGCTTCATCAGCACTGAGATTGCAAGTATGAACCACCCTCCCAGCTGATCTTTATTTTCTTACTCTCCCTCACTTCCTCCTCCTTTCTCTGCTTCTTACTCTACTTTTCATCTCAGAACAAATGGATCAAACCCTTTATTGCTCATGTAATATCAGAGATATGCCCCTGAACTGGAAATTAGCCAGAGAAACTCAAAGTAGAATCAAAAGATTTTTTTTATCTAAAAAGAAAAAGTGTGACTTGTGTTGAAATCAGTATGAGGTCAAATAATAGATGGCTGAACAAGAAAATGTTGTACAGTAACCTTTAGAAAATAACTAGAACAAGAAATTGCTTCTATAAATTAATGTCAGATCATTTTTAAGTAAGGGCAGAATCAATTTTATAGGAGAGAAATAAGTTTAAAAGGTTAAATTGTTTCTTTTGTGTTGGAGCTGTTGTATATGCTGGGAAGATAACCCATGGTGGCTAACTCCAGGGTTGGATGCACCTGCTGGAGATATGGACTTCCACAGACATAAACATTTTAATTTAAGCCTGAAAACTCTACTTTTTTCACCAAGTGATTTTTTTTTTAGAATTTGTTTAAAAGTTCTATCAAGCAATTAGTGCACACTCAGGACTTTAAATAGAAAATAAACTCATCTACAAAAAGCTTTCATTTTTTAAAAAATCATAAGCTTTGAAAGAGACAAACATTTATGGAGAAGAAACATATGTCTCTAAGGTCACATCAAATAATCTATCTTACTCTGTAAAACTCAGAGAGAAACCCTGTTCTCCTACCTGCTACTGTAACTCACTATCACGCTCCTTGCTCTATATTATTCATATTCTCTTCAATAATGTTGTCATTCTAAAGTAAGACACGTTTTACCCAATGATCCAATGTATCTGTCTCTTTCACCTATAACACCAGCTCTAGGAAACAATTTTTGAACTCTTCATTTTTATTACTCTGCTCCAACAGGATCTGGTGTGTAGTCACTGGATGAATTTTTTAAAAAAAGTGCTTATTGATCACCCATACCTTTGCATGGCACAGCTTAAGGCAGTAAAAATTATAACCATAGATTCAACTTAGAAATGAATTGTCACCATGAGCTGAATCACTTTTGATGGCGTCCTTAGAAACTGCCAAGGTTTTTATCTACATTGACCTCTAGTTTTTGAAATCATATGGGACAACCTGTTTACAAAAGTGCTGGAAATGTTAGGCTTCTCATAAGGCAGACTCACCATGACCAGAGCAAACAGTCACTTCATCAGTGATTGGGCCAAAAGCAGTGAGCGGGATATTCAACCTGTCACCGCTATTCCACACACAGGAAAGGGAAAGGTTTCTAATTCCCAGGAGAAAGACGTACTGATGCTGGAGATTAGACAAGGTGGACTGAGTGTGATGATCTGAATGAAAATGTCTTCCATAGGTTCATAGGAACTGGCATTATTGGAGGTGTGGTCTTATTGGAGGTATATCACTGGGGGCAGGTTTTGAGGTTTCAGAAGCTCCGGCCAGGCCAGGTGGCTCACTCTCTCATTCTGTCACCTTCAAATCCAGATGTAGAACTCTCAGCTCCTCCCCCACCACATGTCCCTCTGAACCTGTAAGCCAGCCCCAATTAAATACTTCCTTTTTAAGAGTAGTGGTGATCATGGTGTCACGTCACAGCAATGGAATCCCTGACTAAGACATTGAGTCACTCTCAGAACTCTCCAGCAGCACTTGGACCTCAATACTTTTCCCCCATAGATGTCAGATACTCCAATGTTGCAAGACTGGTCACTTTATTTTAAGAATATATGCTTGTTCCCACTATGTACCTTTTTCTACCTTTCCACCTCAAATTCCAGCTTCTTCCAATGCATCATAGACCTCTTGCCCCCCCCATTTCCCTGGTGGAGCTGACTCCTTCTTTAGATTTCCTATTGATAGTTTGAAGACAATATCATAGATTTATTGAGATACCCACATTTTAAAGCACATTTACACACATTATTTCACTCATACAAATAAACAACAAACTATATTTATACACACATTTCTTTCCTTGTACTTCTGAGCTTCAAAGCTCACTCTCTCCAAGCTGAGGAGGATGCACCAGGAACACCCATTTTAATGATAATAAAAATGAAATCAGTTTATTATATTGTAAAGCACCCCAGGGCACTTGTCATGATAGCAACTAAGTTTCTGTTGTTATTGCTGTAATGAAACCGCTTGGTAATGATCCACATCAAACCAATCTTCTTCAGAGTGCTAATGTTCTAATAATAATAAAGAAATTTAATTCTCTGCCCCAGGAAGATACTCTGTATGTTGTATACATAATCATCTCAACAATTATGAGGTATACTCTACACATCCATTTCATAGATGGATAAACTAAGGCTTTAAAATGTTGACCAGTGGCTAGGGAGATAACTCATTGGTTAAGAAGACAAGACTTTGATTCTCATCACCCACATAGAATCTTACAACCATCTGTAACTGCAGCTACAGGCAATTCAATGATCTCTTCTGACCTACACAGGTACCAGGCACCCACTTCCAGGCAAAACATTCATGCAAATTAGATAGATAGATAGATAGATAGATAGATAGATAGATAGATAGATAGATGATAGGTAGATGATTGATTGATAGATGATAGAGAGATAAATATGTATGTATATATATATATATATATATATATATATATATATATATATATAGAGAGAGAGAGAGAGAGAGAGAGAGGATTTTTTTTTTTAATTAAAATGTTGCCAGGTCAGTGAAGATAGCTAATTAGTAAATCTAAGAGAAGCAGTTTGGGATGTGTACATCTGACCTTCTGTCTCTAAGCAGGGACTGCACTCCACATGTCAGGACTGGGACTGTCCTTATATATTGGGGTAGAAAAACAGGACTTAAGAGCCACCTGAAGAAGTCATCTACAATCACAGCAGGTACTCTGGGGTAAAGTAAGGCTGTCCACTGCCCAGCCCACGGGGTCACACAGTGAATAAGAAAAGCAGCAGGATAGAAGCAAGGCAAAGGGACTGAAGCAGGACTACATGAGATGATGCAAACCCAGCTACCAATTCTTTCCCCACACCAGCTTTCTGTCTCAAAAGAGAGTTGGAGTCTTCCTGCCACACACATTCACCTCCCTTCTTTAGTTCTTCGGTGTTAGAAATTCTTCCTCTTAAGCCTTGTAACTACCTCTGCAGTTAGAAACCAGGAGATAACAGGACATAAGCCAAGCCTTGCTCGTTAGCCTACCATCAAGGCTCATTCTGCAAATATTATAGCCAGATTTTGACATTATTTTCACTAAGCAAAGCAGCATGGTATCCTTTCTACCACCCCCTACAATATAGGCCTTAACTTCTCTGTGCATAACATTACTCATCTGCAAAATAAAGACAAGACAAGATGGGTATTGTATTACAACAGACAGAGCACTGGACTTCAGAAACAGGGGCAACCACAGCACTTGGGTCTTAAAGAGGAGGGGTGAGAAATTATGGGAAACAAAGGAAGCCCTGAGCAAGTACATGCTGATGGTGTGGACAAGGCCACATCACTGACCCCTGCTCCTCAGACCCATGGGTGTGGCAAAGCCTTCTACAGGTAAGGCTCAAGATGGCAAAGCTTTCTCCAGGTGTGAATGTAAATGATGACAGTGTGTGCAGAAAATAGAGTCTACCTTTGCTTTCTTCCCTTAATGATTACAGCCTGAAGACTTCTGTCTACAGACTGCATCTGCTGATATTAACTAAACCTGCCTCCATGTTTGGATGTATATAATAACCTTGTTTCTTTGTTCAGCTATATTTGCTAACCCCATCCCGCTCTTCACTGTATACAATAAAATACAGGGGCTTCAAGGATGATTTGGCTTTTTCATCTGAGGGCCCAGACCACCCAATCCCATCTTTTCTGTGTCCATGTGTCTGTTCTTTTCTCATTTCTCCATCACATTTTGCTAAGAGTTTTGGAACTCAAACCATGCAACGACTTGGCAAGAAGAAAATGAGGTCACACATGTAATATACTCAGAATATCACCTGCCATGAAGTAACTTCTATATGCATTTGTTTTTCTAACTACTATATAACACTCAACCATTAGGATTTTAAAATTATATAATAATTCTACGAGAAATTAGAGCAAAATCTCTCCATGTCTTCTTCCAATGAAGGCTGTGGAATAGACACCATTACTGCTACCTGTAAAATTATTTCCAATTTCACAGGAAGATCATAAAGAACCTCAAATTAGAAGACAACAAATGGTTTAGACCAGTGTTTCTCAACCTGCATGTTATTACCCATTAGGAGTCACACAACCCTTTTACAGGGACCACTTAAAACCATCTGTATATCATATATTTACATTATGACTCATAACAGTAGCAAAGTCACAGTTCTGAAGTAGTAACAAAAATAATTTTCTGATTAAAGATTATCACAATATGAGGAACTGTATTAAAGGGTTGCAGCATTAAGAAGGTTGAGAAACATTGCTTTAGACAGTAAGCAAGTCTAATCTGCACCCCAAATCTTAACCACCATGCTACTTCAAATATATGATAATATTTTACATTAAGTTTCAAATTTTTCCTCTTTACCATGGCTTATTCTAATAAATTTACATCTCTTTCTTCAGTTAATTCTCACAGCCACATTTATAAAAGTGAAATAATTAATATTCCTATTTTACTAAGAGAAAGAAAAAGAGAGCAAGTGCTGGGTAGCATGGTCAAGATCGTACATCAGTGTGTGACCATATGAAAAGGTAAATGAAAGAAAGGCCCTGGATTCTGACCTTAGGGAATTCATACCAGACAAAGGACCACAATTTACTGAGAGAGCTCTCTTTCCTCTCTGCTCATCTAAGTAGTCTCTAAACCAGCACGACTAAGAGAAATACTGATACAAGAGGGAAGGAGCTGATGAAATGCTAATGACTAGATTTGCATTCCTCCTCAATCACTTTGCCATTTCTGCTAGCAGCTATTTTCAGTGGCTGTTTCCAACCCATCCTATATAATTTGAAAAGGATATAATTTACTATTAACAAGTAGGGCTCAACTTTTCATAGGAAGCAAACCTTCATTTCATTCCTGTCCCCAAGAAGTCAGAGATAACAGACAAAGGAAGTCACTTGACGTATGTAACTTAGCTAAAAACCTACATAATATAAGAATGTCACTTCTTGGTGTGAATGTCTAATAACTGATGAAGTGCTCAACAGAATTAGTCAACTCTTGCCGTCTTTATCTAAATTAGAAAAATGAGCCCTGTCTTGGTAAACAGAACAGACGTCCATTGGCAGTCTCGCAAACTCAAGCTTCCATGCCACATATCAAGAACATGGTGTGTGTCCCATACATAGCATAGTGGACCAGTCTATGCATAAGAAGGTCCTTTCAGAATGTTAGCAAAACTTGATCAGTAGGAAGACACATATTGTTATGGGTCTTTAAAAAAATTACAAGACTCAAAAATGAAGGTTGCATCCCTAACTGAGGATCAATTGGCAATTGATAGCCAACTGATTGGAAGAGGAAGTATTAGCTTTAGTTTTAATAGTGGGTTGACCACACCATAGAGTGAGCTCCAAACTCAAGAGTGGTTGAGCAATACAGAATGAAGTTAATGGGTTTTCAAAAAAATGAAAGAAAATGCAAAGTTGGGAAATTAGGGAATCTCAGAGGAGTTGGGGAGATGACTATGATATCAATACATTGGTATGAAATTCTCAAGTAATTTAATTAATGAAATATTTTTATAAAGAAAGGATAAGCAATTTTTCTTCGTAGGGCAATTGTGTGGAAATGTACTGTAGGAAGGATAACTGGTCAATAGTTAGAATGATGTTATTGGATCCTTTATATTCATGACAGAAACAAATAATTTGATTCATCAAAAAAAATTTAAAACAAACATATGAAGAGATAAAATTTTAAAATGTGCATGGATTCTTCAGAATGTTATTTTTACCTAAAGATAAGGTTGATGTTCAATTGTGAGGTACTGAAATGCTGAATTTACACACACACACACACACACACACACACACACACACACACACATGCACGCACGCACGCACGCACGCACGCACAATGAGATTCCAGGAAAAGAAGTAAACAATAAAAAGTGACTTCTCCAAAAGACAGGGAAGTGATGCACAAAGCCCAGCGTCACTGAGATGCAGGCAGCATGTACATCTGACTCATTATTCACAAGCAACTCTGAGAGCACTTATAGCACAGCTCTACATGTGAGGAGACTAAAGCCTAAGAAGGTATGCCACCACCAGGATTTTACAAAGTGATAAGATTTAAGTTAACTGTCTAGCTTCAGGCTTTTCAGACTTGACTAGCATGCTATGCACTGTGGGTCAAATTAATGAACTCGAGCAACAGTAACAAGAATGTGAGTGCAAACACTGGACATAGCAATTTTAACACCCTTCCTGTGTAAAGGGAAGAGTTAGGATATGTCTATTGCTAGAGACACCTAATCAGAACAGTATGACAAAAAAAAAATCAGAACAATGAAGTTTAAATATTATCAAAATGACTTCTCTATTAACTGAGGAATTCCTTGCCAACCAGAAAGCTTCATAATAAACAAAACACAGTGGACTTCCATGTTTGGCTCCATCTGCCCTCTTTGGAAAATAACTAAAGCCCGGCTTGCTGCATAGGCATCTTGTGTAATGACTCTACTGTTATCAACAGTGGCAACAATCCCAGGAAGTGTTTCATGTTTACACAGCAGCCTTCAACACAGGAGCAAAAGCACCTGGCAAACATTTGCATTTTTATTATTGATGGCTTAGTTTAATAAAGTGACTTTCCGTCAAAGAGCTTATTAATCATTACACATTCCTGTGACACACACAGGCAAGCGATCCATTTCTATATCGTGTATGTGCAGAATCCAAAGCCTCAGAGCCTGTTCATAACGGTTGAGCAGGACTGACTGAGCCTAGAAGGAAATCATGAGGAAGTCAACAGCTCCCACCTTCTCTTCCAGCTTCTTACTTTGAATTACCTGAAGTACAGAAGCTTTCTCACCTACTGGGCCCTTCTCTGCACACTTTCCCTCAGGCTGGATTCACTTTCTCCTCTGACAGTTTACCCTGCCTCCTGGTCACCATACCACTTCTGCCACACCATCTCCATCTCCAGCCATACTCAGCTCTGCTGTCAGAATCATTTCCTTAAACTTGTTCAGAAAATCACAGCAGCTCAGCATCACTGAAAGCAGACTCAGGTCCTTAACAGCCCCTTCAAAGCTCCCTCCATCTGAACCCTGGCTATCATCACTCTTTCACACAGCCTAAACTTTTGAACTCCAAACTCATTCTGCTCCTTGTGCATTCTGTTCCTCTTCCCAGAAAATGTCTTTCTAACTTTGATGCTACCCAACTATTGTTAGTCAGTTATCTGCTACCACAGCCAACATGATACAGCTCATGTACAAAGAAAACAAGTTTATTTGCAGTTTACAGTTTGGGTGTGTCTCGGCCTATGGTTGGTGAGCTTTTCTGCTTTTTGCCTGTGATAGCCCCTCATGCCAGGAGCATGTATGAAAGCAAAAAGCATTCATTCATGGCCATAAAGAAAGAGAAAAGGCCAGGGACCCACCATTCCCTTAAAATAATGGAAAGAAGTCTTTCTCACTGTACATCACCTCTCACTTCTAAACAGTACTTTCCTGGGACCCAGGTTTTCCCACATGCACCTTTGGGAGACAGTTGGGTGGAAAATACAGCAAAAATGTGTAAGATAAGAGAACTCCACCAACTTTTTTTAAACCTGCCATTAAAGAGATTTGCAGAAATTGTGAAACAATCCACTTTGTTATCAGGTGATTTTTCTCTCCATAAAAAAAAGAAAAAGAAAAAGAAAAAAAAAGAAAAAGAAAAAAAAATCAGCTTTTGTAACAAGATGGCATCACTTATGTTAGTCTGGAAAAGGTTTCACATTGTTAAGTTTTAAATGCATTGTGTACACATTTGATAGTTTACATTTAATTCTTAATGTGGAGAGCACCAATGATCTGTTTAGTTGTACAAATTTCTTTATGAATTTGAAGATCTTGCTAAAGCTGATAGGGGCTCGTGGCATACTGCAGAACCCATTTAAAAATGCCTGGGTAGAAGCCCAGTCATTCATAGTTGAGCTTAATTGCTGTGAAAGAAACTAGACTATGTGAGAGAATCGTCTAACCACAGGTTCTCCCTGCTTGTTATCGCAATCCAAAGACCTAGTCTGAGAGCAACATGTCTATGGACAGAGACAAAATTTCTGCAGTGCCAAGTAAAAGGAAGGGTTAATATCCATCATTCTGTGATCCTGCTATAATAATCTGGTCTTTGAATGTGGCTGCTAACTTCATGCAAGCATGCAGTATTGATGGCCTGTCTTGAGTGGCTCAGATGCCAATAGTTGCACCTGCCATGTTGATGAATCCCAGTACAACTTAGAAATCGTGTCTTCTAAAGGCAAACGTTTAAAAGTCAATATCACAAGATTGACTAGTTCTTTAATGGAAAGATACAGACTTGGGAAATGGATGTAGTTAGTTTGGTTGACTCTCCCTAAACTATCTGTTATAAAGAATAATGAATTTGCAATAATTAAAAAACTGATTTCTTATAACTAAATTATCATAGGGCCTAGATAGGAATGGGCAGAATTAAACTAATTGCCAGAAAAGTTTAAGAAAAAAATCACATTGCAAAGGCCATCTTTGAAGCCCCTCTAAGTCTCCACCCACCCTCTGCCCTTCTTCTAGCTGCCCGGAAACTGCTTCTCATCCCTACAGAGTCCTTTGCTGGCCAGCACTAAGCACCATGGTACTTCACTGGACCTGACCTCTTAGATATCATCTCAGCTTTGCTTCAACCTGTGCATTTTAAGCTATTCAATTTTATAATTAAAAATCAGTTTAAGTAATCTGTTTTACTAACCCTTTCAGACACAGTAGAAGTTCATCTACACAAGGACTCGCACAAGAAAGTATTAACTCAGGCCTAAGCTATAGAGAGAATCCTTACCCCTTTTCCAGAAAATACATGACTAAAACTTTAAAATAATTCTCTAAACCCTTCAGAGCACTCTTTCTAAGCAGCACTGATACATTCCCACCCCACACACAAGACATTTCTCATATGCGTCATGCTTGCAGCTGCTAGCTATTTTAATGCAGAATAACTCTTCATCCAAGTGTGGACTCTGTCTATGGAAAGTGTGTGACTGTCCATTCACACCGTGGGCTCCAGGTGTTCCAGGCAATCAGCCTGCTTCATGGAGGCCATTCACAGAAGATGCTAACATTCTTTAACCAGAGGGATAAAAGGAGATCCCACACTTTGTCTGGTTTAGAAGCAGAGATTGTTAACAAACTGTGGGCTTTTTCATCAGAGTTACATGCATGTCTTCATGCAAGTGAAAGACTAGAAGGTTAATCATCTCACTAAGGTCTTACTGACTGACTGACATTCCATGTTGCTAACTTGAACTGCTATAGGAGACAGGGCAGTCAACAGGTGCATGAAATGCTGGGTTTATTAAAGCTCACAAAATTTTTAAATAGTTTAAAAAGTCAATATTTCACAGAATCATGTCCCCAACACAGGGTGGGGGTGGCTCAACGGTGGGGTCTGTGGGTAAAGTGTTTGCTACGAGCCTACGACCTGAGTTAAATGCCAACAGTACAGCTGATAAAATGAGAAGAACAACATCCAAGATGCCGTCCTCTCATCTCTGCACATGCATGGTGAATGAACACACACTAAGCTGTGCTCCAAAGCTGAATTTTGTTCAGTCTCAAGACTTACCAGTTTTTCTAGGAACATCACTATTAAGGTTGTTTAGTTTCAAATCTAAAGGAGCTTAAAGATGAGAGGCAGAATTTAAGACACCCACAAACCAAAGGCTCCCCAAAAGGATAGCAGAAACAAGAACATTGAATCTTCTAACATGTGTAATTTATTATATCTACACCATCAATAATAAATTGGCACATGCAATAAGTACAATTAAACTGCAAAATAAATTCTTTACATCCTAACTTAAAAACAGTTCTTAGGTTACACAAACTCTCTTAACATCTCATACCTTGATATCAATAATAGTTCCTCTAATGCCTATTATTGGAATACAATAAATTTTTCATGAAACCCCTGAGAGATAGTGAAAGACTTGGAGACAGCAATTTCTTCTTTAAATAAGACCCAGGAAAACCCAACTTCTAAAGTACAGCATTGGATTCAGAGTGAAATGCCGTAGGAACTCCTGGTGATTGTGCATCCACCATGCTTAGAGGAGTACAGTCTGAGTGCCTGTCACTCACATAAGGAAACAATCTCCATGACTGCATACAGAACTGGAGACTATTGGTCCACTTGAGCTGCTGTAACTAAGTAGTATAAAGAGCTTGTAAAAACAAAACCAAACAAATACTAAGCTGACAATCCTGCAGGCTGAAAGTCCAGGATACAATCAGATTCTGTGTCTAGTGAATTATGTCCTGGCTCAGAGCAAGGCCTTTAACAATGTCCTCACTTGATGGAAAGGACTAGACCTGCCTGTTCTCTGGATTCTCTTTCACAGGAACATTTTTCTAACGCTGAGCACACACCCCTTTTAACCAAACTCAGATTTAATATATACATTTGAATGGAGGAAACATGAGCATTCTATTTGAAGGATATTTCTTTTAGTTTCACTAAGTGAAATAGCCCTAAGAATTTAGTTTCCAATCTCAGCTGGTTAGCACTCACTGAGAATCAAGACAGAACAGCAGTCTTTGTTCTATCTCACTGGTAAGGTGTCTGGCTCCACAGACCTGTGAGAATTTCTCTTATTCTTATTTGTATTGATCCTTGGAACTTCTGTCTCCTTATTTACCTAGAATTTAAATTGTATCAATGTTTTAAGGATGTAATCAAAAAAAAAAAAAAAAAAGAGTCTGGGCCCTGCAACCACTTGCTTCATGACCTGAGCAAAGTCACTAAATACTTTGCACCTCCTTGCCATCATTTGTAAAATCAGTGTGTTCAAAAGGACTTCAGAAGGGACTGAATGGATCATCACAGGCAGAGCACATCAGGACCTATGTGGTATGCGGTAGTCAATAACTTCAGCTTTGTCTTAACCTCCATCTTCCTGTCCTTGTCTGAGAAACTGTAATTCATGAGTCTTAAGGATCTTGCCTCTAAAAGGTCACTTGCTTCCTTTTCCTACACACAGCAACAGAATCCTAAACAAGCTTTTCACATTTGGTGACCCATGACTACGGTGAAATACTTATGTGGACCCGAAGTTTACTACTGTTCATAAAGCACGTACATATAAGCAGCTCCTCTACAAGCAGCATGTTCCCCTGTGTGTAAGCTCTACAGTCTATTCAGCAGTCTCTTCTTCATCTACATTTTAAACATGTATCCTTTAACTTCTCCCATGTGAAAGCTCTCAAAGGCTTGTAAAGCAGTCGCTTCCTCAATGGTCAGCCTCAACCTCCATTTCTCTACTCTAGGCACAATACTGTAATGCCTCCTGATGATGGACCACAAGATACATTTTCTCAGTCTTCCCCCTCCTCACTGTCATTCTCAGGACTCATGTGAATGCTCCTTCCTAACTGAAGTCACTAAAAGCTGCACATGGTATTCCAACACCCTTCAAATAGTAGAAGAACAGTGAGCACTTTGTTTAGGAAAACAAAATGAATTTTGGCAAAACTATCAACAACAGCCATCAAATGCAATGCTTACAGAAAAGAAATTAAAGTGGCCTATTCATCTGAGGGGCATGTCAAACAATATAGGTCATCACTTCACCCATTTAAATGAAATTGTGAATTCTTCCAAGCTGTTTTCCAGATTATATCAAACATCGTATTTTCATGGTTTTTTATAACTTGATTGTTTCTATGCGTTACCATATCCTTCTTTCCTAGGTCTTGCTATATTCTGCATCTGTCATTCTGTAGTCTGCTTCTTAGATGTCAGTCTCTTTCTTCTTCACTCATTTTTCAAGAAACCATCATTTGACAAGTAGCAAATACTGGGCTATATAGAAGAGCTTCAGAGATAAATAAACCTGGCTAGAATTACTTCCTCATCAGTGTAGTCACAAGGCAGACACATAATAAGCCACTGGGGAGACCCAGTGATGGGGAGATGTTCAGACTGCTGAAAAGGAACTGAGAAATAATGCCAAATGGGAAAGATTAAAAAGACTATTTCTAAGAGAAGACATCAGAAGAAATTTAAGGCCAACATACATAGTACCTCTTAAATTTTAATGTGCATAAAAATCCCCCTAGTCTTGTGAAAATAATTATTCTAAGTCAGTGAGCCTTAGAAGGTCCTGGGATGCTGCATTTTGATGAGCTGTAGAAAAGGCCGATGTTGTGCTTTCTTAGTGTAGCATATGTGTTGGAACACCTGGTCCCCAACTGGTGGGGACTTCAGAAAGTGGGTCACTAGTGCAGGCCTCTGAGGGTGACCCCCTGCCCTGGCCCACTGTCTACTTCCTGATCCAGACACCATGGGAAGAATTTAACCACAAGCTCTGCCACCATGGACTAAGCTCTTCCATCAACCCTTCCCTACCATGATGGACTAAAATTCCCCCAAACCCCTTCCTCCTTTAAATTACTTCTGACAAGTGTTGTGGTCAAAGTGATGGGAAAGCAACCAGGACAACCAGCAAGGAAGGTCGGATATAGATGCTCCTTGACTGTGATGTTCCCTCCAGCAAACTGATCACAAGCATAAACTATCCAAAGTCAAAAGCACACACACTACACCCAGTCTTGCAATCATCATAGCTTGCCTTATCTTCCTTTGAATGGACTCCAGTTGGCCAAAGTCATCCAATGAAAAGTGTATTTTCTAATAAAGGATTGTGTACCTCACAGTTAATTGGAATCTGCAGGCTCCTGCTTCTTCCAATCATCACAAACACATCACCAGCTGGGCAAAAGATCAAGACTCAAAATCCGAAGCAGAATTCTTTTTAACAATTATTTTTGAAATTAAATATAATTAAATCATTTCCCTTTTCCCTTCCTCCCTTCAACCCCTCCTATGTACCTTTTGCTCTCTCTCAAATTCAAACTCTTTTTCATTAACTGTTGTTATGCACACATGTGCACACATGTATATATGCATGTGTGTGTATATTCCTAAGTATGAAACTACAGCCTGCACTTTCTGCATAGTGTTATATATGTGATGTCAGAGCTGATGACCACTTGGTATTGGATAAGCAATTGATAGGGTTCTTCCCTAAGTAAGACTATTTCCCTTGTCTCTGTATTTCTTAGTTGCTGAAACACAATTCCTAATGGATGCATATCACTTAAGCATTATTGTGAGTCAAAAACAAAAAACAAAACATAGGTCAAAGTACTTTAAGTTGGAACCTTCTTCAAGGAACAGGGAGAGAAAAAAGTCAGAATTGACGCCATGCATCAAACCATGAAGGAGAAATGCAGTGGCATCTCCAGCAATGTTAAGTGTCAGGAGTCTCTAGGATGGGGCTGGGCAAGAATGTGGTGGTTCTTAAGGAGAAGGGAAATTACTACATGAACCATAGTGCATACTGACACGTCCGTATGCAGGCAGGGTATATGGTAGTAACTGTAAACTAAAACAAAAATGTGTAGTTTCATTGGTAGAATTATCAGCAGAAAGATACAGCAGTGCTGAGGTTACTTAAATAAGATGAGGAAGATGATGAACAGAGCCTCTGTGAAAGTGGTAATGGCCTTGGACCAAAGAGTACTGCCCTAGAAGCATTTAGGAAATAAAGCTGGTTGATTGTAGGTTCACATATTCATGTAAAAACCAGGTGGCTGTTATTTGGTATTTCTTTGCATTCTTTTGTAGTCCTTGTGTCTGTTATTAACATGACACTTGGTGACACATGGTCTTGAAAAAGTCACTTGCTCAGTATTAGCAACTATTGCTACATCTTTTAGAAAGTGAAGAGCTGACTGTGGCCTTTTTTTTTAAACCCTGAACTTTATAACCCTACAGACTTCAATTAATTTTGTATTAAATGTTAGAATCTTGAATTATGTTCTTTGAGGTTCCTACAATACTACAACTCTAAATATACAGGTATGACTCACATTGACTCTGCCAAGCTCACAGATATGGAAACCTGAGGCAATTTCCATCCCCACCCTCTTCACCCACCTACTACGCTTATTTCCAGGTCTATGTCTTCCATAAATTTTTTAACGATCTCACTATTTTTGTTCTTGCAGCAGCACATTTAATGTTCCCTCTGGCCTCAGCCTAATCAACCTCTAAACAAACTCTGAGAAGCTGAGAAACCCTTGGGTTAGAAAGACTTCAAGCTGAGTGCTAAGTCCCTGGCTTCCTCCCTGCATATCTGTCAGCAAGTTATTTAACCTCAAATCTGAGTTTCCTGGTCTATAAGTCACAAAGATAATTAAAGATTATGTTTTACACAGTAAGAACTCAAAAATGACACAATTTTAAAGATAAAGCTCAAAAAGGCTGAAACAGGCACTTCACAAATGAGGAACATCAATTGGCCACATTAAAAAAAATGGAACTCTATTCCTCATTAGTAATCAGCAAAATGCAAATTGATACTTACATGAGTATAATTACACACTCACCTGATTAGAAAAACATAAGAACCTGGCAAATGAAGGACAGGGAAAATATTGAGTTTCTCCTACACCACTGCCATGACTACAGACTTATGTGTCCAAGTCAAAAATATCCTTAAATTATTTATTAAAATGAAAGGGACACATACCTCAAAATTTAGCAGTCCCACCTCTTGGAATTCATTCTATTTATTCTAGAATAAATATATAAATGATATAAATGATAGAAACTAGGTAACTCTGAATGTCCATATCAACAATAAGGGGATAAGAAAATTTTGGTATATTTCTACAATAAAATGTTATGCAATGACTTATTAAATATAAAATATATCACCAAAACTATATGTGTGAACTCAAGATTTATCACCAGAGGATTAAGAATGTGTGTACTATAATGACAAATATAGAAGAGAAGTACAGACAAACTAAAATATATATTGTGGAGTTACTTTGTAGATATATATTCTACAAAGGACAGCATGGGGATGAGTGATAGGCAGGATTGCTGTGTGGAAAGAAAGGTACATGATCAAAAGCATGTGGTGCTTGCTGGAAGTCTATGAGGTATGATACATAATTATCTTTACCTTCCCCTTATTTAATATATTCTTCCAGTGGGTAAAATATCCACAATTTTAAAATCAGCCAATTTGGTTATTCTTCTAATGAAGATCTCCAAAAGCTCTTCATTTTACTATAAAATCTAAATTCCTTAGCTTTGACTAAGAGATCTTTCATGTGTCTCCTGCACACCTCTATACTGATGCTGAACAAAATGCTCCCAAGCACTGGCTTTCCCAGCTGAGAGTCTAAGTGTCCCCACTGTGTATTGATTGTGGCTTTCCTATGGCTAACCTCTTGCTTTCCACTAAAATGTCCCTTGTGCAAAGTCTTCCTTGTCTAATTTTCACTATATCTATGAGATTCTTCTCTTTGATATAATTTTGCTCCCTGCGTCCTCATACTGAATCACACTCCACAAGCACATCATATTTAGAGTGCATTGTCCTAATAGCACATCACATAAGTAACACACTCTTTAAACCAAAAGGTTATCTAAGACAATGAATTTTATCCATGCCAAAAGCCAAAAATAAAGGAGAAAATCAGCATAATGAATTCTCATTAAATGTTAACATCATAGATAAATGTTAAGCCTGAGAATAGTGTATATCTTCTACTCACTGGGAATAACATAGAACAACATATAGAATCGACCATACAAAGCTGTCATTGTTATATCTCATAAATGGTTAGTTACTGGCCATTATATATGATTCTCTCTTCCTGACAAACATGGAACACATTTTTATAATGCACACTATAGGAGGACTCTTGGATCTGCATCTTCAGTATAATAGTTGGCAGATTGTAAAAACCAATATGAATCACTACAAAATTCATTTCCTCAGATTTCTGCAGCTATAGTCACCACATTGAGCCACAGTACAGCCTTGCTATTAAGAAGCCACTAGGCAAATGAGGGTAAGGTATTGATTACCAGCACCAACAGTTTCTTTTCAGGGTCTTACAGACACCACCATTGCATTCTATTTCTCACAGATGTTATTTAACAGAAGATAGCTTGTTCATCTCAATCATGGTTTATTAACTGCTAACTTTGGTGATATCAAGAATCAAGATTTGACTTTAAAAGACATTCTTCTTGGATGTGCTGGTAGTCATATAAAATAGTATATTTCCAAATTATTCTAAATAGGCAGAGCAACGAGATATATATTTAATGTTTTTCATTAGCAAATGGATTTGTAGGTTAAAGCATCCACAAATGTGCCCTTCCTATGAGCCTTGAAGACCTAAACAATGTGGGAGTGGGCGTGGTAGTGTGGATGTGGGTGGGTAGGTGGTATGTATGTGTATGGTGGATAGGAAGTGTGTGTGTGTATGTGTGTGTGTGTGTGTGTGTGTGTGGTTTCAAAAGGAACTAAACATTATAACTGCTCAGAACCAATTTTTCTACTAAAGGAGTTTAATTAATATAGTAGCATGCTACAAACTAAAAATACCACTTAAAATAATGTTACCCAGCTGTTACTCTACAACATGATGTTATTACCTGAAGCCACCCTATGTAGGCTGGGATGGCTCCTGGAGATAGCATCATGATACATATCAAAACCACAGAATTAAAAGAGGTATTAGAATGACCACACCACCAACTACTCCACATCTCTTTCATGTTGATTTTTACTGAGATTGAGACCATTTGGAGCAGTGTTTCTTCAGATCCATGTATGAGACAATACATGATAGGTAACTTGATCATGTTGACTATAAATGGTATATTAAGAAATATTTGTAGATTTTCAACTCACCACTGCTTGTGTGGTTTCTCATCTATAGGAAAGGGGTCTAATTCAACAGCTTCTTGCATGAGTTGCCATGACCGAGATCTGAGAAGGTCCTGCTGGTGGTGTTCTCACACTAGCCTAAAACCAGAACAAAATGATACATCAATTTGATTTTAAGACTTTTATATTTAATTTCACTTGAACTAACATGAAATACAATAATTTTCTCATGTGGCAAGGAGCAGGAAGAGGACATCAGATATTTGAAGTAATAACTTGTTAGAATTTGTTGCAAACAAAGGAACTTTTAGTATCCTCCATAGCAGACCAGCTAGATGGTTTTAAAAAATTTGAACATAAAATCCAAATAATTATTTGAGTGGGTAAAATATTTGCTTTTCTAGCTGTAGACTTAGTTTTGAGACCCATCAGTGAAGAACACAGGCTTCTTTTTTTTGTAAATAAATAAATAAACAACTTTTTTATTTATTAAGGTTTTTTCCTTTTTTCTCATTTTTTTATTATTAATAAAGTCTCATTTTTTATCCTTGTTCAAGTGCCCTTCCCCTCCCACCCCTACAAGTCACTCTTCTCCCCATCTCCTTATGTCCTCCCCGGCAAGGACAGGAGTTCCCAAGGTCCCAAGGTGGCTTAGTTCAGCATCCACTCCAGGCAAATCCACTTTCCTCATCCCCACATCAAAACTGGCTCAAGTGTTCCTCTGGAGGGAATGGGCTCCAAAGTGCCAGTTCAAGATGTTTCAGATCCCAAGCTGTTCAGTGTTTGTGGTTTGTAGCTTGGACATGCTTTGCTTTTTGTTTCTTTTAATAATAGAGTTCCTGGGAACAATGGCTACACTGTCACCAACAAAAAGAAGAGAAGAGAGAAATTTCTGAGGTCTAGGAAAGCAGCTTGTTGGTTGGGGGCAAAGGAGGCTGATGTAGTAATTCAATCTTTTTACAGACCCTCTCTTTATCCTTATGCTACATTAGTTTAAACCAGATTCTCAAGATCTGTGCCTGTTTAGTTAAATAAGAGTCTCATCCCTGACCAGGATCTCCCAGTGATTTCTAGGAGTACCTTTCTCACTGCTACCCACTCATCTAGTTCCAAAAGCCCAGTATGGTCTCCTTTGTCACCATTTTAAGTGGAGATTCCTCCTAGTTGGTCAGGCCTGCTTCACGGACCATCAAACTACCCCATCCTCACTGTTTACCACAGCTCCCCACACAAGCATCAATTCCAACAGCTGCAACTTTGTGTTCTCATCTCACTCTCTTCCACTCACAGCACTTCTCACTTAATAGATACCTACTATGTGCCTACTTTGTGCCTACTGTGTGCTAGACTGTACAAGACAGACCTAAAGGCATAAGAGATTATTGTTTTGTGTGGTGATCTGTGTGAAGAGGGAGCCCCATCTAGATATGAAATAAACACAGCCAAATAAGTGAACCTGGGGACCTTCCTTCACACTCTGTGCTTCCAGGTCCCATTTCTACACAAAAGGGGAACAATGACTCCAAGATCCCACACTCAGGAAGCATCTGGTGCATCCAGGCAGGCCACTAGCCATAAACCAGGACTCAGTTTAATTTCTGTGAGGAAAGCCCACTGATGTGAATTTTAAGTTGCTGTTGCTCATGGTTTGTCTTGTTCCTGATGTGAAAGACAGGGAAGGAAGGGTGAGGTGTGGTATCCTGTCTCTTACTGTGCAGGCTACGTGCCAATGCCTGGTGCCCTATACCATCACTGCACCTTGGCTGTGCACACCACTCAGAGCATTGGAGCAGCTGTGATTAGAATACGTCCACAAGAGCCTTCTGTCATTTATTTTTCTATACAAAACTTGGATTTCCATTCCCACCAGTGTTAATTTCTTAAGCCTATGTATTTTGTATCTTGTTGGCACTAGGGATAAGAACAGTGAGAAAAGCTAAAGGAGCTTGTTGTGTGTCCAAAATATCAATGAAACTATAAAATATTTTGCTGAGTACAGAAGCGTTTGGAGCCTGTTTTTAAACATACAGGTTTCATTCATAGATTTTACAGTGCTACTCAGTGTCTACTCATTTTTACCAAGGTTCTCTAATTATAAATTATAATTATAAATTTTTCTACATTAAACACAGGGGAAACAATGATCCCCAAAATATACAGATTTTTAAGTTTCCTTTCGTTACCTTAATTTCCTCATGAAGTTGAAATAGACTCAAAACAAGAAAAAAAAATCTGCTCAAAATATTAGAACTTCAGTGTGAAAATGTATGGAGAAATGAGTGTCTAAAAAACATAAGTTCTGTTCTAAAAGACAGTTCCCTTCAAGCAATATGCAGCAGGCCATCTTATTAGAATAAGCTGCACAGTGTCTGGGCTCAGGATTATGTAATGCAATAAATAATCTCAATACATTGAAGAAATAAATGGATTTTGTTCATCTTGACTGATAAAGCTTCTCTCCCAAGAGGATACGGGCCCACTTTCCCCACACATCCTCCATGCTCTGTAGAAGGTGCAATAGCAGCTGCATCTGTGGTGGGAGGTGCTCCGTGAGTCTGCAGCTAATAGAGCACTAGCTCTCCTTGCTTGTCACTGGACACTTCTGCATCTCTCTATGCAGGCAGGACGGCCACAATGCCAAGCAGAAGCTTTGAAAGGCACTTAGAGGCATCAGGAAGAAAAACAATGAGAACCTCTAAGTAGAGATGTGTTTGTTTCCTATGCAGATTGAAGGAAATCGCCTTCTTTGCTCGCAGCCCATTTTTCCGATGAGCAAGCAAAGATTTGTTTGGTTTACTCACATTTCCACTCTACATCCATCCTCTAGCAACAAACATGACCTGAGGTCAGCTCTAGAACAAGAAAAAAAAAAAACATACCTGGCCCTGAGTCTAACCTACAAAAGAAACCTCAATTGGTCTTTTATCATCAGGATATCTTTTATCATCAGGATAAAAAAAAACTTTGTAGCTAAGCTCACATTCAAAAAGATAGATTCATTTACATGAGGCTGCAATATAACTTTCAATATATGTATGTGTCTTTGAAACTTACATTAGGCCAGCCTCGTTTGCTTCTGCTATTCTTAAAGCATACACTGACAGCGAATGAGTTTTGCCTTAAATTTAAAATGACTGTATTTTCTAACATCCATGATCAGCTCTCCTCTTAACCTTGGAATATCTCCGCCACACACTAGGAAACCATAGTACTAGCTGCAGATGCGCCAAACCTTCACAGTGAGAACACAGTCCCGGTGGGATCTGTTCAGAATCACCCCCTTCTGACATGCAAACACAGACCTCCTCCAGCAGATGCTGTCTTGGGGGGCAGCAAGTAGGAAGCTGGAGGCAGCTGAATTTGCCACTCCCTGGGTAGTTTGGCTTCCCTGTCACCTGAAATCTCTTTCATTACAATTGCAAAGATTTGGCAAAAACCAGAGCCCCACAAATGAAAGCTACTAACAACAGGAGGGAAAGAGAAGCCTCTAAGGAAGCCGGAAACTCATGCTTAAGGTTATTCCACTTCTTGTCTGCTTTTCCAGTCCCACTTTGGAAAAAAAAAAGACAATCCCTTTTGATGTTGGTAGATAAATAGATAAATAAATAACAACTAATCCAATACTTTGTATCAATATTAAGGGTAAGATCAAGGTTTTTCAAAGAAGTGGAAAGGAAACATGTACCAGAAGCAGCAAGACTGCTACATCAAACTATCTAGTCCTAAAACCCAATGATTTCAAAGTGGAGTTGGAAGCTTGTGGATTCATGCATGTGCATGGCTGGCTGTAATAAAACATACATGCTCACCGAGAACAGATGTCTATCTACTGAAGCCTCTATGAGAGAAATGGCTATCACTGCAACCATTTTAAATACATTGATCAGCATTCTGCAAGACCTTCCAGGACTGACAATAATAGCGTTGAGAGAGGGAGAAATTGGGCAGGTAATACTCTGGCCCATCTAACACTCATGTTGCTTCACCACCAACTGTGGCCTGTCCCATATGACTTAGCCTGTGTTCGTGAAAGTTATCCCCGTGGTGTCATATAGACACATTGCTCTGCAGCAAAAGCAGAGCATGTAAACAACCTTGTGGCTGCTTTGGAGCTTACTGCCCTGGGATAAGCCATTCTTTTCTATGTCTAGATTGCAATGCCCTTGAAAGTTATCTGCATGGGCAGTCAAAGCAGCATTTTGCTCTCTCTATATTTAAATGTTAGAGGGAAAAGAATATATATATTATACATACATATATATAATGCATACATATAATTTTCTTAAAATATCCATAACCTGATTTACTTGAAGGCTTTCACACTTATCTGCTGAAGGAGCAAACACATAAATTCTGATAACTGTATCACCAAGCTCTTGCCCAATGACAGCAGTTTTTTTTCTTCTGAAAATACTCTGACATTTCTAGGGGACACAGTATCTCAGCACAGAATACCTGGGAACCTTGCCATAGAAAAATGCTGCCTGCTGTGACTGGGCGATCACTTTCTTAAAGGGACCTTTACCTATGTGACTGCAGTGCCAACGTTTGCTCTTTTCCCTAGTCAAGCCCCTGTCTGTGCTATCTGCAGGAACACAAATTTAGTTCAGGGTCTTTCTACAAGAGGAACATCACTAGTTTGCTTTTTATACATATATATGTATAAAAAACATATATATGGAACATGATTAGTTTGTTGTATATGTGTATGTATATATTTATAAATATATAAACTGTATGAATATATTTCAAAATATTTAAAGGTATATCTCTCTGGAAATAAAATTTATGTTTATTAATGACAGTTTTAAATACCTTATGAGACCTATATCATTTCTTAAACTGAGATCCATACTCTTCTAAACAAGCTTCTCTCTCTCTCTCTCTCTTTCTCTCTCTCTCTCTCTCTCTCTCTCTCTCTCTCTCTCTCTCTCTCTCTCTCTCTCTCTCCACCCTCATGTGTGTGTTGTCTTACTCTGCTTTGCCAAATCACAATAATAATTGTCCGTCCCTGTCCCACCTTCTAGCACTCTTCACTCCTCGGTCTGAGAAAAGACTGCCCAGAGTAAAATGCCAGGTTCTTCTTGCTTCAGAGACAGTTCGTGTTTCTTGTTAAATTGCCCCTCTAACCCCACCGTTTCCTACTTTCTCATACTCTCTCCCATCCCACTTAGAGCCATGACAGATATTATCCACCCTCCCAAAACAGGTTAGAACCCAAAATGAGCAACGAGTCACCTACCATTCCGTGCCTGAGACTAGGATCCTGGTCCGGATGCTTGCCCCAGAAATCCTCCCTACTGGATTTTCATTAGCCACATTCCAAATCAGAATAAGGAGGAGAGAATTTGAAAGTGTGGAGATTGTTTAAAAATAATAACAGACAGGTGATTTCCAAGAAGACCCAATCTTTAGCTCACTCAAGCTCCTAGGAATTGAGGAGTGGGGGGGGGGGATTTGTAAAAATGAAAATAGGAAAAAAAAAAAGGTAAGCATATAATATATGAAGCACCACCCAGCCCCATAAAAATAAAAAGAGCCTGGAGATTTAAAGAGAAGAGTGGCTTGCTGAATCACCCTCTCTCACTGCCTGGAAACCATTGTGCAGCGGGAGGCTGCCTGTACCATTGTGGAACCTACCAGAGGAGACGGACAGAGGGCTTGGGGAATGGGGTTGCTATGGCAACTGAAAGGAGCACACATGACGTCAAAGCCCAGAGAGGTCTAGGGAGGGGTAGGAGGAGGGAAGTAAAAGGAGAAAAGTCTATCTGTGGCTACAGCTACCTCGTTTTCTGGCGAAATGAGAAGCAGGGAGAATGTAAAGGAAGAGGATCGTACCAAACAAGATCTGCGAATTCAGCGCTGGCACGCGGGGGGGGGGAGGCGGGGGGGCGCCCTGCACAAAGCCAAGGAGCATCATCTCCTCTGTGTGGCTCTGCACAGCACTGAAGACAGATTGAAAAGTCATTGGGAAGGCAATCACCCTCGCTTTTCAACTACCTCAGCTTTTTGCGAACAGCAAGGAAAGACAGAGAGCTGTCTCATGCTCTGAATGTCTAAACAAACAAGAGATGGTTATAAACTTGAAAGAAAAGCAAGTATTGGAGCTGCTCCTGGACCACAGAGATCATTTGTCCAACACCATTTCCTCTCCGTCTCCCCATTTCATAAAAATCCTGCGTAAATATCCACTAAAGCAAACTCACTAAACTAATGTTTATACTGTAATTTAAAGTAGAAAAGTAAATACTGGTAATTTGTGTTAACAAATTAGGGTATAAGATATTTTTTTCTGGTTTCAGAAAACTAATATAAATTGCATTTACTACATGTTTTAAGCGATTTTTCTGACTTTGTCTAATATAGGATATTTTTAAATTGTGAAAATTAATATATACAAAATAAATTGATATTTACATCACATATATATGATAACTTGATGGAATGAGACCATCAGACTACTTTCAATACTTCAATATTAAAATTTTTATCAAAATAAATCTCACTTTATGCTTTGAAAGCAATCCTAGTGTTTGGACTTCTCAAGCTATACAGTCAGATCCAATCCTGTTTTCCTTAACTACCTTCAAGGTGGCTTTCCATCTGTTGAACAAGTAGTGCTAAAATTTATGCTTCTACGCTGTGCTTTGGAACTGGCACACTGACATGAACAAGTTGCTCTGTCATAGGCTAATAGAAAAGATACAACACAGAACAGGTCTAAAGCCAGCGATGATGGCAGACCCTGCACCGCATCATGAAACCCCCAGGAACCATGGTGGGTTTGTGGTTTCTGTGCTGTGATTTGTGCCGCTTCGTCTGAGAAAGAAGTTAAAAAAGGAAAAGCTTGTGTGGGTTTTCACTCCAGTTCTTCCAACTAGTGTTTACTTGTTTCTTTAAGTTCAAGTCCGGTAAGAATCAGTAGTTGACTACTAATTTTTACTGTCCACTTGGATCTACTTATAAATTATGAATGCTTCTTATAAAAGTATGGATGGACAGCCAAACTACATTATAATAGACAGTAACTGATGTGCTAGCTTTTAAATTATTTGTCTGTATGTTCTTTCTTTCTCCTATTTCTCTCTCCCTACCTTTTCTGTGTTAGGAACTGAATGTCAAAGACTTGCACACGCTCAGCAAGGATTCTGCTACTGTGCACCAACCCAAACTGGTTTCCTAAGTTTAGATAGCAAAAGTCAAGCCTCAGTAATTCAATATCAATAAGGAAAAACTGAACTTCAACTTTTTCTTGCACTATAAACAAATATTAAGTCAAGAGAAGCTCTTCACTAGGACACAAGAGCTAAACATTGTGGTGATATATGCTAATAAAACCAGTCTGGAATATCAGAGAACAGATCCACTCAGTCAAACCAGGAGGGTCATAGAGTGGTAACTCATGCCTTTAATCCCAGCATGGAAAAGAGTGGGAGTGGTGACCTACACTTTTAATCCCAAATCTCCAGAGTCAGAGATCTTTCTGTGTTTCTGTGACGTCAGGGTCTAACTACCAAATAGTAGTAACTCACATCTTTAATATTAACCTGGATGTGAAACAACTGGGCAAAGAAGGTATTTAAGGTAGGCGTAGGAAGACAGAATTATTCTGTAGAAGTGACCAGGAGTGAGGCTGAGGAAGCAGGAAGATAACTTTTACCTTGAGAAGTTTGCTGGGTGATGTTGTATGTAGTTTCTGGCCTGGACTTTCTGGTCTAGTCCAAAGAGTTAGACCCACTCTGGGCCCCACTGTTGCTTAGGCCCAAATAATCACACAGACACTTGTATTATTTTTATGCTGATTGACCTAGGGCCCAGGCATATAACTTGCTAACTCCTTCATCTGAACTCAATCCATCTTGTTCAATTATGCAGCTCAGTACCTTTTCTCAAAGCAGCATTTCAGCTTCTTTCCTCTGTGTCTGCTGCCATCTCCTTGTTGGGTCTCTGTCACATCTGTGTTCTCCTCTGAGATGTTCCCGGAGTTTTCTTAGTCTACTAGCCCCATCCACACTTCCTGTCTACCATCTGACCAATCAGCTTTTTATTAAACCAGTAGGAGGTACAAATATTTACAAGGTATTGTGATTCCACTACAGGGTAAGATTTGACTGTGGTCTGTTTCCTCTCTCTGATATTCCTGCTGTTCCCTGATACCTGGTTCTGAGATTTAATTAAATAACAACCAGAATTTGTGTTACAAAACATATTTAAATCTTATAAAATAATATGTATCTTTTAAAAGGGAAAATAATTTTTGGATTTTGAAGTAGGATAAGATTTTGTAAGACAAATAAATGTACTCACCCTAGAAAAAAAGAAAGAAAAAATACTTCACCAACATTAGAAGTTTTCACTTACCCAAAACCATCAATGACAAATCAGACTAGAAGACAATATTCTTGAAATGCACATGAAGATATATTTGATACATATAAATTCCTTTTACTCTTATAAACATTTACTCTTCAGCAACGAAAACAAACATGCAGTGATATCTAATGAGTAAGACTTCGGCAGACATTTGACAGGAGATTTATAAATAGTCCATATGTATATGAAAAAGCATTCAACATGACTAGTCATCAAAAATGCTAATTAAAGCTACAAAGAAATTCCATTGCGTGCTTATAAAATATGTGTATAATTAAAAGCACTGATACCACCCAGTACTGGCAGGGCTCTGAGAAACCAGAGATCTCAACTGCTGGTTAAAAAACAAAAGTGATTAAGAGGAAATACATGCTACTACCAAAAATAATGGGAAATGTTGATCATTGGTCACTAATATCTCTTAATATCAATAGACTCAATTCACCTATGAAAAGACACACCCTAACACAATGGATTAAAAAAAACAGAAACCGTTCTGCTGCATAAAAGAAGTGCACCTCAGCTTTAAAGAAAAACACAGGCTTAGAATAAAGGGTTGGAAAAAGACTTTCCAATCAAATGGCTCTAAGAAACAAGCTGGTGAAGCCATTCTAATATCTAACAAAATAGACTTTAAACTAAAATCATTGAAAAGAGACCATGAAGGCCACTACTTATTCATCTGAGGAAAAATTCACCAAGACAAAATCTCACTCCTGAATATCTATGACCCCAAAACAAGTGCACCTACATATTTAAAAGAAACATTTCTAAAGCTTAAACCTCATATCAAACCTGACACACTAATATTGGGAGACTTCAATACCCCACTTTCACCCTTGGATAGGTCAACCAGACACAGACTCAACAGAGAAATAAGGGAACTAGCAGAAGTTATGACTCAAATGGACTTAGTAGATATATACTGAACCCTCCACCCAAACAAACAGGAATATACATATTTCTCAGCACCCCATGGAACATTCTCTAAAATGGACCACATACAAGGTCATGAAACAAATATCAACAGGTACCGAAAAATATGTATTACTCCTTGTACCATTTCAGATCACCATGATCTAAAGTTAGAGCTCAACAACATCAAGAATCACAGGAAGCCTACCAACTCATGGAAACTAAACATCACTCAAATGAACCACCTCTAGATCAAGGAAGAAATTTAAAAGGAAATCAAAGACTTCCTAGAATTTAACATAAATGAATCCAAGACGTACCCAACTTATGGAATACAATGAAAGCAGTCTTAAGGGGAAAATTCATAGCACTAGATGCCTACATGAAAAACCTAGAGAAATCCCACACAAGAGAACTATCAGCATAGCTGAGGGTCCTAGAACAATTAGAAGCAAACTCACCTAGAAAGAATAAATGGTAGGAAATAAATGTAGAGCTGAAATCAACATAACTGAAACAAAAAGAACAACACAGGAAATCAATGAATTAAAGATTTGGTTCTTTGAGAGAGTTAACAAAGTAGATAAACTCTTATCCAAACTAACCAAAAAGCAGAGAGAAAGTATCTAAATCAACAAAATCAGAAATGAAAAAGGGGAACATAACAACAGACCCCCAGGAAATCCAGAGAATTATCAGTCCATACTTTGAAAATCTATACTCCATAAATATGGAGAACCTAGAAGAAATGGACAGCTTTTTGGACAGGTACCATTTACCAAAATTAAAGCAAGATAAGATTAAAGACCTAAACAGTCTAATAACACCAAAGGAAATTGAGACTGTCATTAAAAGTCTTCCAAATATTGACACCTTGGATCCCACTCCCCCTAGAGGAACACCTGACTCAGTCTTGATGTTGGAGGGAGAAAACTGGATTTGCCAGGAGTGGAGGCTGAACTAAGCAATATTGGGACCTTGGAACCTTGGGATCGACTGCCCATGAAGGGTATGGGGAGATGTGGAGAAGAAATAATGACCTGATGTGGTGGGAGGGGAAAAGGACCTTGATTAAGGATATATAAGAATAGAAAATGTGACTTCTTTATTCATAATTTTAAAAAAAGGCTCCCAAATAAAAAAAGCCCAGGCCCAGATGGTTTCAGTGCAGAGTTCTATCAGACATTCAAAGAAGAGCTAATACCAATACTCCTCAAACTATTTCACACAATAGAAATTGAAGGAATATTGCCAAACTCTTTTTATGAGGCCACAACTAACCTAATACCTAAGCCACTCAAAGATGCAACAAAGAAAGAGAATTACAGACCAATTTCCCTCATGAACATTGATGCAAAACTTCTCAACAAAATTCTGGCAAACCGAATCCTACAACATGTAAAAAAAGTTATTCACTATGATCAAGTAGGCTTCATTCCAGATATACAGGGATGGTTCAACATACAGAAAACTGTAAATGTCATCCATCATATAAACAAATTGAAGGAAAAAAAACGACATGATTATATCCTTAGATGCTGAAAAAGCCTTTGACAAAATCCAACATGCCTCCATGATGAAACTCCTGGAGAGATGAGGAATACAGGGAAAGTATCTAAATATAATAAAGGCAATTTACAAAAAGCCGATAGCCAATATCAAACTAAATGGAGAAAAACTGAAAACAAGCTCACTAAAATCAGAAACTAGACAAGGCTGTCCCTTCTCCCCTTATCTATTCAACATAGTTCTCGAAGTTTCAGCTAAAGCAATTAGAGAACGAAAGGAGATTAAAGGGATACAAACTAGAAAAGAAGAAACCAAAATATCTCTATTTACAGATGACATTATTGTATACATAAGTGACCCACAAAATTCTACCAGGGAGCTTCTACAGCTGATAAACATCTTCAGCAATGTAGCAGGATACAAGATTAACTCAAAGAAATCAGTAGCCCTTCAATACACTAAAGATAAAAGGGCTGAAAAAGAAATAAGGCAAATATCACCTTTTATAATAGCTGCAACTAGCATTAAATACCTTGGTGTAACTATAACCAAAGAAGGATCAGATTTGTTTGACAAAAATTTTAAATCTCTGAAGAAAGAAATTGAAGAGGATATAAGAAAATGGAAAGATCTCTCATGTTCCTGGAAAGGTAGGATCAACATAGTGAAAATGGCAATCTTATCAAAAGCAATATACAGATTCAATGCAATTCCCATCAAAATCTCAACACAATTTTTTACGGACCTTGAAAGAACAATACTCAATTACATTTGGAATAACAGGAAAGTCAGGATTGCCAAAACAATTTTGCTCAATAAAAGAACCTCAGGAGGCATCATCATCCCCAACTTCAAATTACACTATAAAGCCACAGTAATAAAAACAGCTTGGTTCTGCCATAAAAACAGATTTGTGGATCAATGGAATCGAATTGAAGACCCAGAAATTAACTCACACACCTATGAACCCTTGACGTTTGACAAAGAGGCCAAAAATATTCAATGGAAAAAAAGATAGTATCTTCAACAAATGGTACTGACATAACTGGATGGTAGTGTGCAAAAAAATGAAAACAGATCCAAACCTATCACCTTGCACAAAACTTAAATCCAAGTGGATCAAAGACCTCAACATAAACCCAGCTACACCGAACTTGATAGAAAAGAATGTGGGAAATACCCTACAATGCATTGGCACTAGTGACTGCTTTTTAAATATAACAACAGTACCACAGATACTAAGAACAACAATAAGTGGGACCTTCTGAAACTTAGAAGCTTCTGTAAGGCCAAGGACACAGTCAATAAGAGAAAACCTACAGAAAGGAAAACGATTTTTACCAACCCTACAAATGACAGAGGATTGATCTCAAAAATATGGAGAGAACACAAGAAACTAAAGCCCAAACCCTTAATAAGTCAATTAGAAAAATGGCATTTAGAAATGAAAACCGAATTCTCAGCAGAAGAATTACAAATGGGTGAAAGGCACATGAAAAAGTGTTCAACATCTTTAGCCATCAGAGAAATGCAAATCAAAACAACTTTGAGGTACCATCTTAAACCTTTCAGAATGGCTAAGATTAAAAACACAGATGACAACCTATGCTGGAAAGGATGCAGAGCAAGGAGAACATTCTTCCATTGTTGGTGGGAGTATAAGCTTGTTCAGCCACTTTGGTATGCAGTATGGCGGTTTCTCAGAAAACTAGGAATCAATCTCCCCAAGGATCCAGCAATACCACTACTGGGCATATACCCTAAAAATGTACATTCGCACCCCAAAGGCATTAGCTCAACAACGTTTGTAGCAGCATTATTCATAATAGCAAGAACCTGGAAACAACCTAGATGCCCCTCAACTGAGGAATAGATTAACAAGCTGTGGTCCATCTACATGATGGAGTACTACTGAGCAGTAAGAAAAATGATATTCTAAAATTTGCAGGCAAATGGATGGATTTGGAGAATATCCTCCTGAACGAGGTATCACAATCCCAGAAAGAGAAGCAGAGGATATATTCACTCATTAGTGGACTTAAAAAAAAAAGAAAGAAAGAAAGAAAGAAAGAAAGATGTCATTGTACACAAGAACTCAAAGCTAGCACACAGCTAAATGACACAGTGCCTCACTTCTGCATTGATGGCCTCTGGCAGGGGTGTGGTTAAGGAAAGACTTATTTTCTTTAAGGGTCTGGTCACAGGGAGTTTAATTATGCGCCAGTAAGTAAATGATCAGCATGAATGGGCAGTTTTGAAAATCAGGAGAGAATAACAGTGGGCATGAATCTGAGAGGTCTAATAACTGAGCTTTATGGGGTGCTTGATGTAAAAACTCCAAATAATATATATATATAAATTTTTTAAAAAGAATTAAAAAAAGTGATTAAGAGCAGAAGAGCTCTAGCTTTAGGCAGCGAGCAGGACCCCTGATTAATCAACACCCCTCATTGAACCCTCTACCCCATAAGTTTAGTCCATTTCCTCAGACCGCCCATCTGCCCAATGTCAGCTCCTTCCTGAGGCACAGCCTCTGGAGAACCTCAGCAAAAGAAGTGAGTTACCCTCCTCGCAGCCAGCCAGCAAGGCCAGCTAAGACAGCCCCCAGGTCTGGGCAGTAGAGCACAAAATGTACCCTCCAACACATCACAGCTCCAGCTGCAGGTAAGCAAGCAGGACCCCTGCATGCAACCAGACTATCCACAACTCTCATCATACCCTCTGCCCCATAAGCCTCAACCCATTTCCTAAAACCACCCATCCTGCAAACTTCAACTGCTTCCTGAGACACAGACTCTAGAAAGCCCAGCAGAAGTGCTCCAGGTGGAGCTGATTCTTGAGACACAGCCACTAGAGAGCTCAATTACAGGAACTGCTCCCTGAGACACAGCCTTGGGAGAGCTTCTTCACATGAGCTCCAGACACAGATCTCAACTCCCCAAGACACAGAATCCACTGACTCCAAGTTCTTCAGGAGCTCCTATTGCACCAAGAGCACCTAGTAGACCAAGAACAACTCCTTGAAACACAGTCAATACTTGCACTAATCAGAAAAAGAGACTGGTAGATGCCAGTGCAAAAATTCATTCAACAACATGAAGAAAAATATGGCACCACCAGAACCCAGTAGTTGTACAACATCAAGACCTGAACATTTCAATATGGAAGAAGCAGAGGAAAACAACCTTAAAAATATCTTTATAAAGATGACAGAAGCCTTTAAAGAAGAAATTAAAGAAGATATTAAAAATTCTCATAAGGAAATATACTATGAAAGCTAGAAGGTTCTGGACAGATGTTATAAGGACACTAAGAGATCACAGACACCAGTCCAGAGAAGCTCTCAATCATCATAGACAGAATAAACAAGATATTCCATGACAAAATCAGATTTAAGCAATTTCTGTCCACAAATCCAGCCCTACAGAAAGCACTAGAAGGAAAACTCCAACCTAAGGAAGCTAGATACATCCACAAAGCCCCAAGCAATAGATAATCCCACAGAAGCAAATCCCAAAGAAGGGAAACACACACACACACACACACACACACACACACACACACACACACACTATCACCGAAAATAACAGGAATTAACAATCACTGGTCATTACTATTCATGATATCAATAAGCTCAATTCACCTATAAAAAGACAAAGGTTAACACAATGGATATACAAAAACAGGATCCATCCTTCTACTGCATACAAAAAAACACACCTCAACTCCAAAGACAGACACTGTCTCAAAGTAAAACATTGGGAAAATACTTCCCAATCAAATGGACTCAAGAAACAAGCTTGTGTAGCCATCCTTATATCTAACAAAATAGACTTAAAAATTAATCAAAAGAGATCAAGAAGGATATTACTTGTTTATCACAGGAAAAAATCCATCAAGAAGAAATCTCAATCCTGAACATTTTTGCCCACAATACAAGGGTACCCACATATGTAAAAAAAAAATTACTAATGCTTAAACCTTACATCAGATCCCACACGTTAATAATGGATGATTTCAATATCCCATTCTCACCAGTGTGTAGGTCTACCAGACAGAAACTTAAACACAGAAATAAGGGAGCTAACTTGACTCAAATGGAGTTACCAAAACATTATACCCAAATACAAAATAATATATCTTCTTCTCAGCACCCCATAGACCTTTCACTAAAATTGTCCACATACTCTGTCATAAAATAAATATGAATAGGTACAAAAAATAGCAATAACCTGTTGTATCCTATCAGATTGCCATGGACTAAAGTTTAGAGTTCAACAACAACACAAACCACAGAAAGCCTACAAACTCATGGAAACTGAACATCTCTCAATTGAACCACCTCTGGGTCAAGGAAGAAATAAAGAAAGAAATTAAAGACTTTCTATAATTCAATAAAATGAATCCATAACATATCCAAACTTATGGGATGCAATGAAAGCAGTGCCAAGTGGAAAGTGTCTACATAAAATAATTGGAGAAATCTCACACAAAAGACTTAACAGCACAGCTGAAAGCTCTAGAACAAATAGAAGCAAACTCATCCAGAAGAAGTAGATGGCAGGAAATAATCAAATTCAGAGCTTAATTTTTTTTTAAAAAAATGAAACAAAGAGAACAATATAAAGAATCAATGAAACAAAGAGCTGGTTCTTTGAGAAAGTTTGGGTCTTTGCTCCAAAGCAAAGCAAAAAAAAAAAAAAAAAAAAAAATACCAATACTCCTCAAATTGTTACTCACAACAGAAACAGAAGAAACATTGCCAAACTTTTTTTATGAGGCTACAGTCACTAAAATCAGGAACAAAACAAGGCTGCCCACTCTCCCTGTATCTATTCAATATAGCTCTCAAAGTTTTAGGTAAAGGAATAAGACAACAAAAGGAAATCAAGAGTATACAAATTAGAAAGGAAAGGAAGCAATTAACTTGCTTTTTTTTTTACTTTATAATGTTTATTGTTTCAGAACTTTTACATCACTCAACCACCAACCATCTCTAGACACCCACAAATTGTTCCTACATTCATGGGGTCACACTCCTGAGTATATTAAGTCACTCAGTGACTTCAAAGGCCAGAAGTTAACTTTCTATCACTCTCACTATTTGCAGATAATATAATAATATACAAAAGTTGGCACCCAAAATTCTACCAGGGAACAATGTAGCAGGGTACAAGATTAACTAAAAAAAAGTCAATAGCCCTCTTATATACAAATGATTAAAAAAAATGAAAAAGAAATTAGGGTAACACCATCTTTTACAATAGATGCAAATAGCATTAAATATTTTGGGGTAACTCTAACCAAAGAAGAGACAGACTTGTATGACAAGAACTTTGAGTCATTGAAGAAATTAAAGAGGATATCAGAAAAAAGAAAGATCTCTCATGTTCTTGGCTAGGTAGGATCAACAGAGTAAAAATAACAATCTTATCAAAAACAATTTACAGATTCAATACAATTCCCATCAAAATCCCAACATAGTTCTTCATAGACCTCAAAAGAACAACACTCGACTTCATATGGAAAAAATAAAAAAAGGATTGCCAAAAATATCCTGTTCAAGAGAAAATCTCCTGAGAAAATTTCCATCATACTAGGGAAGTGGGGATGGGGCAAGAGGAGGTGAGAAGAGAACATAAGAGAATGGGATGGTAGAGGGGTGTCAGAACAACAGAGAGGGAGAACAAAGAAGTGGATATCTGATATAGGGAGCCATTCTCGAATTAGAAAGAAACCTGATAGTAGGAACCACCCAGGAACCAACAAGATGAGCCCAGCTAGGAGTCCAAACAATAGCGGAGAGGGTGCCTAAATTGGCCTTTCCCTATTATGTGAATGACCACCCTAAATGCAATTATAAAACCCTTATCCAGCAGCTGTTGGAAGCACATGCAGAGATCCATAGCTAAACACCAGGTCAAGTTACTGGTCCAGCTGAAGGGAAGGAGGAGAGATTGTGGTGGAAATGTTCCATCTGTATGCTGTAAATAAAGGAACTGTTTTGTCCTGTGTCAAGTGCCATAGAAGTAGGTGAAGGAATTATAATAGGCAGGAAATCAGAGACAGGTAGAGGAGGGCAGAGTTAAGACAGACTTGATCCAACCACCAAAGAAGAAGCATGTAGGACCCAGGTGAACTGGGCCGGATAGATTAAAGGAAATGGGTTGAATTAAGATGAAAAACCTAGCTAGCAATGTGCCTGGGACATAAGCCAAACTGGATAAAATTAATATAAGCATCTGAGTCCAAATATCTGGCCCGTATAAGGTCAGAAATCATTTACAACAAGAGATTGCATGAGTAGAGGGATCAGGATCATGATGGGGAGACCCATGGAGTAGTCAGTCCTGTGCTGCTGAGAGCTCACAGACTCTGAAATAACAGCTGACAAGCCTTCATGGAATGGATCTGGATCCTCTGAATATGGATGATAGTCAAAAGGTATGGGTAGTTTCTGGAACCTCTTGTACTTGGACCAGAGTCTATCCCAAGCCCATAAACTGGCTCCTCAAACCCTATGAACTGGCTCCTCAAAGCCCATGCCTACATGGAAAACACCTTTCTCAGCCTTGATACATGGCAAAAGGACTCAGTCCTATGTCAACTGAACATGCCAGACCAACTTGACTCACCTTGGGATTCCTTGCCTTCTCTAAGGAGTGAATGGGGAAATGAGGGAGGAGGGAAGAGGGTAGGGGAGGACTGGGAGAAGTGGGAGAGGAAGATAGCGGGTATGAAAAAAAATAATATAAAAAAGCCTGTTCAATAATAGAACTTCAGGAGGCATCATCACCCCTGACTTCAAACTATACTATAGAGCTACAGTAATAAAACAGCTTGGTACTGGCATAAAAAAAGACCTGTGGATCAAGGGAATCTAACTGAAGACCCCAACATTAATCTGCAACCCTATGAACACCTGATTTTTGACAAAGAGGCTAAAGATATACAATGGAAAAAAAAGATAGTATTTTAAAAAAAAATGGTGCTGGCATAACAAGATACTAGTATGTAGAAGATTGCAAATAGACCCATATCTACCACCCTGCACAAAATTCAAATCTAAATGGATCAAAGACCTCAACATAAACTCAGTTATACTGAACTTGACAGAAAAAAAAAAGTGGGAAATACCTTTGAATGTATTGGCACAGGAGACCGCTTCCTAAATATACCAGTAGCACAGACACTGAGAGCAACAATTAATAAATGAGACTTCCTAAAACTGAGAAGCTTCTGTAAAGCCAAGGACACTGTCAATAAGACAAACCAACAGCCTAAAGAATGGGAAAAGATCTTCACCAAACATACATCTGACAGATAACTGAACTCTAAAATATATAGAGAATTCAAGAAACTAAAGGTCAAAAACAACCAAAAAAATCCAATTTAAAAAAAAAAAATGGAGTTCAGAGCTAAACAGGACTTCTCAACAGAAGAATTTAAAATGGCTGAAATACACTTAAAGAAAAGCTCAACATCCTCAGCCATCAGAAAAATGCAAATCAAAACAGCTCTGAGATACTACCTTACACCTGTCAGAATGGCTAAGATTAAAAGCACAGATGACAGCCTATGCTGGAGGGGATGCAGAGCAAGGCAAACAATCCTCCATTGTTGGTGGGAGTGTAAGCTTGTACAGTCACTTTGGAAATCAATATGGCGGTTCCTCAGAAAACTAGCAATCAATTTCCCCAGTGATTCACCAATATCACTTTGGGGCATATACTCAAAGGATGCACATTCTTACTCCAAGGGCATTAGCTCAATTCTGTTCATAGCATCATTATTTGTAATAGCCAGAATGTGAAACAACCTAGATGCCCCTCAATGGAAGAATGAATTTTAAAATTGTGGTACATTTACACAATGGGGTACCACTTAGCAGAAAAAAATCTGAAATTTGCAGACAAAGGGATGATGAATCTGGAGAGTATCATCCTGAGTGAGGAAACACAGACTCAGAAAGATAGAAATGGTATGTACTCACTCATAAGTGGACTTTAGACATAAAGCAAAGCATAATCAGACTATAATCCACAAACCCTGAGCAGCTAGAAAACAGGAGGGACTTAAGAGAGACAACCAGGTATACCCCTGGGAAGAGGAAATAGAGAAGATCTATTGAGTAAATTGAGATCATACTGAGGAGGGAGCAAGGAGAGGTGGGAAGGGATCATGAGAGAAGGGGATGATTGAGTGGAGGGGGGAGCAACACAGAAGGAGAACAAAAAAATAGCTATCTTGATAGAGGAAGACTTTGTAGGATTAGTGAAAAACCTGGTACCCAAGGAAATGCCCAAGAACCCACAAGATGTCCCTGGCTAGTACTCCAAGCAATAGTGGAGAGGGTACCTAAACAGGCCCTTCCATATAATCAAATGAATGAGCACCCTAATTGCCATTATAGAACCTTTAACCAGAAACTGATGGAGGCAGATGTGGAAATCCATAGCTAACTGCTGTGTTAAGCTCCTGGTCCAGATGAAGAGAGGAAGGAGAAATTACATAAGCAGAGGGATCAGGATCATAATGAGGAGACTCACACTGCTGGCTGATCGGAACTATTGGACATTTACTGACTCTGAAATGACAACTAAGGAAGCTTCATTGAAAGAAACTAAACCCTTCAAATACATACGACAGTTGAACCGCACGGGCAGATTGTGGAGCCTTCCGCAATCGAACCAGAATTTATTCATGGAGCATGAACTGGCTTTTCAGAGCTCATTCCCTACAGAGGAACACCTTACTCAGCCTTGACACTGGGAGGAGGAGCGTGGTCCTCCCTCAGCTGGATATGCCAGACAGAATTGACTCACTGTGGGATTTCTTGCCCGGCCTGGGAAATGGATGGTAAGATGGTGTGGGGGGAAGGGAGGGAGGAAATGAAGGAGTGGAGGGAGGGAGAGCAGTGGTAAATATGGAAAAAAAATGTTAAGTAAAAACCATTTTTCAAAAAAAGAAAGTGATTAAAGTACTTTGGGAAGCAGATTGGAAGGCTTTATCATGATAAACACACACCTACATGTGACTCAACAGTTCCATTTTTAGGTATTCATGCAAGGGAATAGAAACATGGTCACAAAATGTTGTACACAAATGCTATACCAGTTTTATTTTCAATAAGTAAAAACTAGAAGCAACTAAAAGTTTATCCACAGAACAGAGAAGCAAATGATTGGTATATTCATATAGCAGAATTTTTTTAAAAAAAGAACATAAATACATTAAAACCAAACATTTTCATTTATTGGGTTTTGAGGAATAATAGATGCCAAACAGATTTGAAGAATATGCTGTTTAATTCTTTAATTTTTAACTTGTGTATTTAAGTTGTGTTTATATTATTAACATAGTGTTTAAATTCCATTCTATACACCTTAAGAGAAAATTTCCTAAAATTTAACTATGAAATAAACACAGGGTTTTTTTAATCAATACATAAATAGTTTCCATTATTTATTGAAATAAACCAAGCTATATTCAATTTATTTTAACTTGATTTTAATGTATTTCTCTACTTTCACACCTCAATTCAACAGAACAAGTTTCAGTACCTCCTATTCAACAAATAAACACCATAAAAAGTATAATAGGACAACAGATAACGTTTGAGATTACTGTATTTGCCATGCAGTGTGTTGTTCTGGGTGAGAAGAAGAAAGTCTTCAAACTGCTTTAAATGATGCTGCTTTTAAAGAAGGTTTGACTTGGGTCCCTTTAGTACTACCATCTTTTTAATAAAGAATTTTAAGGCACTAAATGTTAAGTTCATGTTTTTAGAAAGGTAGACTTTATTTACCATCTATCATTTTCAAGTCTATGGATTTAGTGGCAAATGTGTGATGAATCTACTAAGTCTCCTGAGGAATGTTTATCTCTTTCAAAATGCTAAAATATGCAACAGTATAGATGATTCTCAAAAACATTGTTTTGACCAAATAATATTTATTAGTGAGACTTAAGGACAGACTATACAACTGCTAAACAGTGATAGGAATCAGAGCAATAATTGAATAAGGGAAGGCAGACAATAAATGTCCAGAGTGAGAGGGCATGAACACAGTGATAAAACCAGTCTATCTTGATAGAGACATGAGCTATCATATGTGTACATTGATTTGTCAGAACTAATTGAAGTGTGACTCCTTAAATGTATGTATCTAAATTACATTTAATTTAATGTAAATTAAATTCTAATTTCAGGGAGAATTTTTTAAGTCAATTTCCAAGAAGAAAATTGCTAAATGACCAATAAGTAGAGCCCTAAAATGTACAAATCTAGTGCTTTGCTCTAAATCATAATTTTTTGCACACTCAAGCAAATCCAGGGTAGAATAACCTAAGGTCCATGTGCTCATGGAGAAACATTAAAGAAACTGAAATTGTTAAATATGCAGGCTTTTTTCTTCAATGGAAGAAATTGACAGCTGCTCAACTGGAAGGCTAGAGTGCATGTTTTTTAATGATTTTTTGCTGGTCCATGGAGCTGGACCCAGGAATCCTGATCATTGTTTCTTAGTCCATAGAACCCATCCTTCTGCTTATTTCAAACCCCTCCTCACAGATCCTTCTCCTGAGCACTGCTTCTCAGTCAGGGGAACTCATTCTATAGTAAAGATCATGGGTGCTCTGCTAAAGAGATTTGTTTAGCAAGAGTTTCAGTGTAGCCATGCCTAAAGCTTTATTGTAATAATTGTCACAAGAAAACCTTTCCCTTTACTGTTTAAACATGTAAAAACTAAACTGCTTAATGTCAGACTCCAGTGTAGTATATGGTTATGACCTGGCCTTTCTGGCCTAGCCCCAAGGTTTGGACCCACTGGCAGCCCAGCTGCCACTTAGCCCCAAATAATCACACAAGGACTTATGTTAATTTCATGCTGATTGCCCTATAGCTCAGACACATAACTTGCTAACTAACTCTTAACTCTTAAACTAAGGCATGATTAGCCAAATGGCTTAGTACCTTTTCTCAGAGCAGCATTCTGGCTTCTTTCCTCTCGGTCTGCTGGCATTTCTCTCTGATTCTTCCTCTTCCCACCATTTTCTTAGTCTGGTAGCCCCACCCACACTTCCTGTCTGCCTTCTGGCCAATGAGTGTTTTTTTAAACCAGTAGGAAGGGCAAATATTTACAGTGTACCAGAACATAATCTTACAACACTACAGAAGTTTCAAACAGCCTGGCCAATCAAGTCATGATGAACCAAGCTTCCTTCTTACCTCACATGGATCATTTCCCTGCCAGCTGTGATAATTGCAGGGACCCCCTTAGCCTAGCAATAGGAAAAGCCCAGTTTAGGGTCTGTGGGATCCTAAATAATCTGTCATCCATCAGAGAGGAGAGTAATAGGTTAGGGAAGTTTGCATAACATACAGATGAGAATTCAGACATTTAAGAAAGGGATTTTTCTGGATGGCATAGCCTTGGTGGGTAAAGTGCTTGCTTCACAGAGTTCAGTCCCCAGTGGATACACCAACCTAATCATAATAGGGGAGAAGGGGATTGCTGGCAAGCCAGTCAAGACAAATCATGGAGTCCCAAATACAATGAAATACTGTTTCAAAAAGTAAGGTAGATCATTGAAGAAAAATGCCTGACAGAAGTTCTTGGCCTCCACATGCAAATGCACACAACTGCACATGCATCCCTAAACACATGTATACACACACACACACACACACACACACACACACACACACACTGATATTTTCAGAGAAGCCTGCTAACAAGAATACCACTGATTTTATCTGAGAGACACTCATAGAAGGTCAGGGTTCAGACACCAAAGAAAGTGGCAAAGCTAAGACTTGGCTTCACAAACCAAACATGGCAAGGAGCTCAGGGTCAGGGGACATAAAAGAATAGAGTATATAGAAGTCAATTTCTGAATTCAAGTCTCAAGTTCACTAAGAAGACAAGAAGTGACACCAACCAACAGTCCACGTCTCTTGTCAAAATTGTCCTAGAGTCAAATGAGCCACCAGTCTCCACTTGATAGACACTTTCCAGGCTTCAGAGAAAAAGCTATAAGACTGTCCATCATGGAAAAAACCAGGGACAAACCAAAAGTCATAAGTTCTTCTAAGTTTTCTGTCACTAGACAGCTCTATCTTTATGGTAATAATATCACTTAGCAACATGTTAGCAATGTAATCAGTATGCTATGAATCAGGATGGTAGCAAGAGAGTGTAAAATGTTTGGGGAAAGCAAAGCCAATTATGAATTCTGAATCAACACTCCTGACAGGATACTGGACATATGGAGATCACAGAGAATTGACATACTTTCTTGAACTGTGTCCTTTCTGTGAAGCCATTCTGACAGAATCAGTCACATGACTCCCACAGGGCTGCTGAGCATGATCTTTCTCAGATGTCCTCTACCTAACAAGTATTCATCCTCAGGAAAATAATAATTTCATAACTGAATTCTCAGAGATGCTATACACAATATTTTCCCTTTGGAAGCCACATTACACAGTATTAAATTAAAGACAATGATAAGCCCTGAGGTTTAAAAAAAGTTATTTAAGGATCTCTCAACTTTTAATTAATGTGTTTTAATTTTTAATTAATATCTTAATAGTTTTTAATTAATATCTTTTATGTTTCTATTGTGATAGGAATCTCAGGATCAGTGGATTGCCATGGTCATGATTCTCTGTATCATGAGTTTAAATACTAATAGTTCCAAGAATGAGTAAACTTGGTGACCTTTTGATGACAAAAGAAGGATTCTACACTGACTTCTTAGAGCGGGTTTAGGTTTACAAGGGGGAAGTGAAGTGCATACAGAGAGTTTGTGTGGACTCTGTACCCCTCCCCATACTCATTCCTATCACTAATTTCTTGTGTGTATATTATAATTGGTGAGCCAATAGTGCTAACACATCATTCTCAGGATTCTTTCTTTGCATTGAGTGACACTATAAGTTTTGAAAAATAAATAATATTGTGGTGTACTCATTTTAAGATATCTTTCTAAAGAGTTTGTTTTACATTCTGACAACTGTTCACAACAAAAGAAAGCAGATAGAATTAGTCTCCTGGAAGTTCTTCCTGCTGGAAAAAAAAAGCACTGATGTCAGAATTCAATAGCAAAAAATGTGCCTTGAGCCAATTTTTATTAAGTTTATAAAAAGCATTGATTTTTTTAGCTGTAGCTCATAGAACCAAGAAAATTATATCTGTTTGTGGTTAAACATACTTTGATTCTGAATGCAGAGTATCTACCATAACAAAAGTGGGTATATATCAATTCTCAGCATCATGATAGCCTTTATTTTTTTTAAGAATAAATTTATTTTACAAGAGACAATGGTGGGAAAATCTATTTCAAAATAATGTCAAAGATGCTTAAGCCTCTTCAGGTAACATCAGCTTTAAAATTTAATTTTAAAATTGTCATTTGAGCAACAATGCTAATATAAAATTGCCTTGCAGACACTGGTTTGTGAGGTAAAAAAGCTATGATTCTAGTCAGGCATCCTTAGATTCATGCACATGTCTATCTGCATTCAGCTTCCAGCTTTCCTCGCCCAACTTTGCTGCAGGGCCCCAGATGCATAACAACAACATGAAGATACCATGGATTATTCTGAATTCTGTCTAGAAATGCAATTTCTTACTATTCTGTAACATCTCCTATCTTAATTAAACAGCTACTCTCACCTCTGCTTGACTTGCCATTACAATGCTCAAAAGGCAAGCTCACTAAGGCAGATCAACAGGGGAAAAAAATGTAACCTCAAAGCTCTGCAACTGATCTTTAAATTTTTCTTCTCATAATCATAGACTCAACCATCATTACTAAGTGGAATTTTCCAACAGCATAGAGCCCATTTTTAACAATCATGGTAAAAAGATTTTGTAATCACTTAAGCAGTAAACAGTAACATAAATGAGAATAGCTCCTGATGATAGCATGCAAGTATCAGAAAGAATAAAATCTTGAAGTGCTTAATCTGATATTCTTAAATCAAATACTTAACCAGCATTGACTAGCATATGTAGCTAATGCCAAGTCTCAAAATTTAATGGATTTTCCAAGTCAATAACAGCAAGAAAATCTGTCAAGTATTCTATGTAATGTAATGTTACATGCCATGTAACATTTGTTGTAACATTGTATGCAAGAGGGTATAAGGGAATATAAATATCATTTGCCAAATTGTGAAGGAGCAATGATGATAATAATTAAAATTGTATATATATTTCTAATATTAATACAAAATTTCTAAAAGATTTTAACTTTAAATATTTTTAAAGATAATGGGAAATACATATGTATAGTAAAAGGGCATTGGATTTATCAGCAGATCCTGTTTAAATTATGGCTATGCTGTTTTATGAGAATATTATACAACCTCTCCATTTCCCAAATTAGACAATGAAGACAGTGATATTTACTTCCCAGACTTTATGGGAACGAGATTGGATAATGTAACTGACTGTGGCAAGCACAGTCCTGGCATGTAGTACTCATTCATCCAATACTGAGCAGTTCACTGACTCTTTGAGTCAGAAGAGAGGTGCAACCCTCACTGGAATTCTGCTTTCCTGTTTTGACAGAGTAATCACCCATTGACCCGGGAGAACTTCCTTTCTGGGACTTGGAGGTCTGAGATCATAAACACAAAAGAAGTACTTGATCACATGCTTGCCTGGGTCAAAAAGACTCTATAGAGCCAATGCAGTGACATGTTACATATTTAATAAAACCTGAAATATCAAGAGATCAATACACAGTCAAAAACTAGGCAGTCATAGCTCTGGGAGTTCCAGGGATAACAGAGCAGTGGTAACTCACATAGCTCTGTGATCCAGAGAATCTCCATGAATACAAGGCCAAACATCTGGGCTTCAATGGCACACACCTTTAATACCAGCACAGGGAGAGCTGGGAGTGGTGACTTATGACTTTAATCCCATAACTCCAGAGACAAAGAACTTTCTGTATTTCTGTGAGTTCAAGGCTGACTACCAAATAGAGTAGCTCATGCCTTTATTCATAACCTGAATGGGATACAACTGAGTGAAGAAGTTATTTAAGGCAGGCTTAGAAAAACAGCAGGCATTAGAAGCGACGGGGAGCGAAGCTGAGGAAGCTGGAAGATAGCTGGGTGAGATTTGACTGTGGTGTTTTCTCTCTGATATTTCAGCCTTTCCCTGATATCTGTCTCTGAGCTTCTTTGATTGCAACCAGAACTTATGTGACAAGCCAATAATTAACTTGAAGAAATGTGAGCCTCCCTGTCTGTCTTCACCTGAGACAGTATGCGAGACACTGTCTTTCACAATAGCTAGGAAATGGAGGAATGTAGATGTCCATCAACAGATAAGTGAATAAGAAAAACATGGTACATACACATCATAAAATATTACTCAATTGTAAAGAAAAGTAAAATCATGAATTTTGCAGGTAACTGGGTGGAGGCAGGAGGAAAAGTTGGTAACTCAAAGGAAGAATAAATATACTTGAGAAGCTATATCAAAGTCTATTGTCAATCTTCCAACTTAATTGGGAAATGTAATTGAAGGGACAGTAGAAGACACGTAATGTAAAAATGAGGGATTGGGACTTAGGGGACTGAGAAGAAATGGGGCTGAGAGAAGGGACAGAGAAAGCAGTGGGTGGGCTAAGCAGCTGTATATAAAAAGTAAGTCTACCAGCTAACAAGCTAATTTCAAAATACAGCCTTTTAAAATGAGTTCATAGATACCCTGCATGAGTGGGCAATGATTCCCCAAGAAGACTTGGGTTATTAAATGGAAAATGCAACACAAGGCATGAAATACCTCTCTGTAGGTTTTTGGGCAGGGAAGGCCCAGAAGTCTCCAACACTGGACAAGCCATTGACACTGTCTTTGGTTACCCTCCATAACAACATTGTAAGACATTATTGTTGAACACGTCATACTTTTCAGCAGTAAGACACAGAGAAATCAAGCTCAATGTCCCTTCCGAGTAACTTTCATAGTGCTAAAAGGTGTTATGTAGAATTCTGGTGAGAAAAGGCATTTACAGTCTTACCTAGCCCTGGACCCTGTATGCTATAATACAAAATTGCCAGGTAAAATTCATCCATAGCTACAGTAGTGACAGGACTGTTATGAGGGAACTAACTGCTTTCTGGTTGGATTTGAGGTGGCCTGTTCCACAACAGGGAATTTCATGCTTGGTACTATAATTCTGGTCAAAAGACCATGACTAGGAAGATCCTAGACCCTAGGATCGAACCTGCTATTGTTATTTTGCTAAACAATTGTTGTTAAATTTCCTTCTAAATATTGATACTTATTTTCATAGCTTTGAGTGTTCTCAGCCTGCATTGGAGAAGCATATTTTTATAGTGGACTACAGTGAGTACAGAGATATATAACTAGTCGAGAATGCTGAGGAGGAGCCAAGTGTCAGCTTTAAATTGGGCATCTTTATTAAGTCTCCATCCCTATCAAGACTCAGGAAACATCATGTAGAAGGAAACAGAAAGAATCATAAGAACCAGAGGACAGAGAGAAGTGTTGTGAAATGCTGTCTTCAGGATATGTTAAAGCTATTGCACTCATGAACTCATACCAGCTATGGTTACCTCCACATTCAGATCAAGCCAGCCAAAAGTTCTGCATGATGAGGGGGATAACTTCCAGGCTTCACCCTTTACTTAGAAGCTATTGGCGTTGCTGGGAAAGAAGTATCACTAGTCTTTGAGGGTGTGGCCATTGATAGGTTCTCCATGTGTCCATAGATGGCCCCATACCTAGATACATGTAGGCAGCACTGATTGAACTTAATGGGTTATGAAAATAATAATATTATTAATAATAAAGACAACGTGAAGTTAAGAAAGGGAACAGTATGTATATGATTATATTTCATTATACACATGTATGGAATTTGTATGCTGTTGTAAAAAGTTTTCCCCAACCCATTTTGGGTCCGGGAGATTTGCAATCTGGCATTTGTAACCTGACCCGCGGTGGCCTGGAACCCAGTCCGAGGCGGGGGTTTGGACCCTGGTTCGCAAGTCCAACGCTTTTGTCCCCCAAAAGAAATGAAATCACACGCTTATATACTTTAACACTGTTTGGCCCATATCTTAAGCACATTACTAGCTAGCTCTTTCATCTTAATTCAACCCATTTCCATTAATCTTCCCACCACGTGGCCACTGCCCGTGGCTCACCTGTTTCTCCTACATGCTGCTTCTTCGGGGATGGATGGCGACTGGCAAACTCCACCCTTCTTCCTACCTGGCTGTCTCTGATTCTCCACCCACTTCTATGGTGCTCTACACAGGCCAAAACAGTTCTTTATTCACAGTACACAGAGAACATTCCTACCACAGTATGCAATAATAAAAAAAGAATAAAATCAATTATTCTGACTCCCCAAAAAGATATTGTGATCCTCATTAGACATTTCCAAGAGAAAAGTCAACTTTTTAATTAGCATATCTTCAAATCTGTCAAAAGAAACGGGGGTGCATATTCAAGGAGGAAATGGCCTACAGAAAAGCATTGCTACTATTAGGAGTATGTGAAGTTCTTATACTTTTGCTAAAATAATTTTATTCACTCAGTCACTGAGTAGAATCTACATTCCAAATAATGCCAAGGAGACTGAAAAAAGAAGACTGACATTTGGTCCCATGAACTAGTCACAATCTTATTTCAAGATCAGACATTGAAAAACACATTCAGGGGGAGCCCCTACCTAGGATCCCCAGGTGAGGGGCTGGGGATGATGCTCAATGGCGGGGGAGGGGGGTTGTCATAGTTTGCATGCACAAATAATAAATAAGCAAATGTAAAAACTAATCTAAGCCTGGCGTGGTGACGCACATCTGAAATCTCAGCACTCCAGAGGCAAAGGCAAGTGGATTACCGAGATTTCAAGGACAGCCTGGACTAAGCTTCTGTATCACAAAAGAGAAAAAGAAAAGAAGAAAAAAACAATAACAAAACGTAATGAAAACCAAGCAGGCCATGATTTCCAGCTACTCAAGAGACTTGCACTATGATAGCTGCAAGTTTGAGGCCAGCGTGGACTACAGAGAGCTCCCTCTGGGCACTTTAGGGAGAGGCTAGCTCAAAAGATTAGAGGGCTGGGTAGTGGTTCAATGACAGAGTGCCTGGCTGGCATGTGCAAAGTCCCTGGGTTCAATCCCCAGCAACAGAAACAAAGGAACGAAAAAACAGAGCGAGCCGGACGTGGTGGCCACACCTAATTCCAGCACTCTGAAGGTAGAGGCAGGAGGATCTCTGTGAGTTCATGACCAGGCTGGGCTACACAGTGAGACCCTGGCTCAAAAACAAACATCAATAGAGCAGCTGTTCGGGACAAAAGAGCAGCTGTTCAGGTACTTTTCTCCGTGGTACACACGATCCAGAGGCTCCCGGAACCTTTATTTACTGCCTCGCCTACGGGCACTCAGGAAGGGAACGAAAGCGCACACCACTACATTGATCGACAGAGATTACAGCCAATGAGAACGCTAAAGCCTGTAAGAGCCAGCCGAGGAAGTGACGTCACGAGAACTGGTCATATAAACTCGGAGAGAACCAAAGCTTCTTTGCTTGTGCGACGGGCAGGCAGCGAAGATGTCGGAACGGAAAGTTCTAAACAAATACTACCCACCTGGCTTCGACCCATCAAAGATCCCAAAACTCAAGCTACCCAAGGACCGGCAGTATGTGGTTCGGCTGATGGCTCCCTTCAACATGAGGTGTAAGACATGTGGAGAATATATCTACAAGGGGAAGAAGTTCAATGCACGCAAGGAAATGGTCCAGAACGAGGCCTACCTGGGCCTGCCTATCTTTCGCTTCTATATCAAGTGCACACGTTGCTTAGCCGAGATCACCTTCAAGACAGACCCGGAGAACACTGACTACACCATGGAGCATGGGGCTACGCGCAACTTCCAGGCTGAGAAGCTCCTAGAGGAGGAGGAGAAACGTGTGCAGAAGGAGCGTGCGGATGAGGAGCTGAACAACCCCATGAAGGTCCTAGAAAACCGCACAAAGTACTCAAAGCTGGAGATGGAGGTGCTGGAAAACCTGCAGGAGCTAAAAGACCTGAACCAGCGGCAGGCGCATGTGGACTTTGAGGCCATGCTGCTGCAGCACCGCCTGTCCCAGGAGCAGCGCCAACAGCAACAGGAGGAGGAAGACGAACGTGAGACTGCGGCCTTGCTGGAGGAGGCGTACCACCGCAGGCTTCTGGAGGATTCCGACTCGGAAGATGAAGCTCCACCTTCCCGACCACGAGCAGCAGCAAGACCCAAGCCTACAGCCATCTTGGAGGAGGCACCAAAGGCCAAGAGGAAGGCAGAGGCGGTGGGCAGCAGGGCACAGCTAGCCGGCTTGGTTGCACCAAAGAAGGCGAAGGTGGAGGCCAGCTGGGACTCAAAGCAGGTCCAGATGCCCACTGCAGGTGCCCCCGAGAACAGGAAGGCAGACAACCATGCCTCCCAGACACCCGGGGCTTCCTCCCTGAGTCAGCTGGGTACATATGGGGACAGCGAGGACAGTGACAGCTGAGCCCCCACGGTGGCATAACAGACCCAAGAAGCCAGAGGAGGTAGGAACAAGGAAGGCATCCCTCAGTAAATGCCTTGTGACGTCTGCCATGGATCCTGGCAGGATACGAAGAAGCAATGTCCCTCAGTACCAGGTGCCCCTGGACCGATAGCCTCATGGTACACTCCTTCAGTGCTTGAGTTGTGGGGACTCTGTTGACCCCATCCTTCCCACCACAGATCTGAACACAATCTAGCAGGGGGCAGGGTCCTTGGGGACTATCTGACAAAGTATGGGGCTCTATCCACAACACAATAATACTATGTGAAAAAGAAGAAAATCAATTGATAAGCGAGCGACCCTGCCCTGCTGGACAGCCAGGGTTTAATGTTCTCCTGGGATTTGTGCTACACCCTGCCTGTCCTTCATTCACAATTGAACACATTAGTCTGTGTTCTGGTACTATACTGGTATAGTATAGAACACAGTGAGCCTGGCACAGGGTGGCTGTGGAAAGACAGGCCCATGTAGCCCAGGCTAGCCTCCACATTCCCAGTGAACCACCAAGCTTATCTTAAGCCTGAAAACAAAAAAAAAAAAAAAAGAAGAAGAAAAGAAAAAAGAAAAACATATTCAGGAATAGCTGTCTAGAAGCAGAATGAAAGCTATGACATCTGGTGTATTCAGAGAGAAAGTCATTGCCCTGTGCTTGACATGAACTTCAAACCTGAATTTATTTGGGAGAAGCAATACAGCCTGATACAAGTGAAGCTTCTGTTGTCAATCCCATTTAAATACCTACCATGGCACACTAGACAGGCAGTAGCTCTCTAGATTGAAGTTTCTGTGTCTGCAATGCATCAAGCCTAGACAGCATGATAATTGTGCTCTGTAATCACATAAGGGGTATTAAAAGGATTCTTAAGTTATAAATAGAATGTTAACAGATGTAAATTTAATAAGAATAAACTATAAAATAAGGGAAAACATTTTGTTTGTATGAGAATAACAAGATAACACTTCCCTAGTTGAAAGAAGAAAGTAATGGGAGAAATGGCAATTCTCGTACCAAATCATTTCTGGCCAAAATATGCAAACCATACATTTACACCATCAATAAAAAGGAAGCCAGAGAGAACAGAATCTACTGCTGAAGTCAGCTAAAACTTTATGAGATATTTAATATATGCTACCCAACAACTATAAAGGTTGTGATCCCCTTACCATTATCAAAATAGCACCACAAGATCACCATTACCATGATCATTATTACTATAGCTACTCTATTAAAAGCCTACTCTGATTGACAGCCTTCATCGCTAATTCTACAGCTTCATTACCTCAGTGACACAAATTGATCTACTTACTAAGCCAGAGATGACAATAATCTGTTCTTCATATATATAAAAACTGAGACTAAATGAGAGTTAATGTCATTTGCTCACAAACACAAATGGCCACTAGATCAGGCATGATTTAGGTTTGCACATCACACTAAAGTTAACTGTATTCAGGGGAGTTAAGAAAAATTCTAGGGGGCTGGAGAGGTGGCTCAGAGGTTAAGAGCACTGACTGCTCTTCCAGAGGTCATGAGTTCAATTCCCAGCAACCACATGGTGGCTCACAACCATCTGTAATGAGGTCTAGTGCCCTCATCTGGCATACAGGGACACATGCAGGCAGAACACTGTATACATAATAAACAAATTTAAAAAAAAAAAATTTCTAATGGAATTAAGCAATAATATCATTCCTTTCACTTGTATATATTTGCACATGCTTCGACTAAGAAGATAGTTAGAGAAGGTATGATCCCATGAGATGAGGCAGAGGATCATTGGATAGGAAAAGCAAAAACAGACTTTCTATGATGTGATATAACACAGCTTGTCAAAAATATGGCATGGCTGTGAAGTACTGAGAAGCAACAGCTAATAGGGCACCAGTTGAGTGATGCAAGATATGATTGCACTTTTGTGGGCAAAGGCTTTAGGCCAACTGTGAATTTAAGAGTAAAAAAATACCAGTCTGAAGATAGCTACATTTTTCTGAACTGAAAATCTACTTCGTATATGTAATGTAGAAAAGACATTGGCAGCTTTCTTTTCAAACACAGCTGCGTATCTTGATTGGAGATATCATCTTTGGAGATAAAAAGCAAGAATGATACCAATGCAAATGTGCACACACAATCACACAACCATATATTCATCCAAGTAACAAATAGTCACTAAATATCTACTGTGCATGGCAAAGAAAAAAGCTTGCTTTGACTCTTTTGAAGAACTCAGTGATTGTTATGCATGGCTATGGATGACAGTTAAGCAAGATATTTTTGATTACTGTATCAGAGTACTGACCACAAAACAAAGGAAGTTTAGAAGGTCAACAATTTCTGACATAAGTCATTGGGAAACATTAGGAATGTACACACACACATACACACACACACACATATATATACATACATATATATATACACACAACATGACTAGTAATGTGTTGAGTGCACAATTTCTAGTAATACACAGAAAGAGTCCTGGGATAATGAGAGGCTAATGAACAAAGACCTATGACAGAAGCAGGGAGACGTCTTTCTATGTGCTATAAATATCATTCTTTAAATTAAAAAAAAAAACTGTTTTGGCCATGACGGACAGTATAAATAAACAAAAAAATCAAAATATAGATTAAAAAAATAAAATCAAGAAACAAACTTGATCCAGTCACCAAAAAAATCAACATATAACAAAATAAATAAGCCACGGGCCACATGACAAAACAGATTAATAAGAATAAGTTAAATTAAAATAAAAGAGCTAGCTAACAATGTGCTAATGACATAAGCCAAACAAAATAAATTAACCAAAGCATCTGAGTCATTTTTAAAAGCCTAGACAACAACAAAAGGCTAAGTACTCTGAGACTGCAGGTCTCTAAGTCTGGTCCTCTGACCCGATGGGGCCAGAAACCTAATTCAACAGATGGCCAAGTCACTCACTACATAACTGACACCAAGAAACTGACCTGGAATAGACAAGGCAAAAATGAAGGTCAACTCCCAAAGCACATAGAAATGAAATGAAAACAGATTCATACTTGAAAAACATGTCAGGGAAACAGGAAACACCCTTTCAATCCACACAGTTCCTGCCTGCTTTGCTAGGAACTTCCCAATATTTTTTGTGAATACCTCTGAATATGCCATCATCCTAATGAAGTTGGTTACATGTCTAAAAATTCACTCTCCCACTTTTACAATAATTTATCAGTAAATAATTCCCAATGAGATAACAAGCATGTGCTATGATTTTTAATACTTCATTTATTCTAAATCTTATTAGCTATAATTTACACTTGGTTTGTAAGGGAAATGAGATCTACCTAAAGTCTAGTAACATTTAATGATATACTTGCTTCAAATAAAAGAACTTATTCCATTTTTCACCCTCAATGGAGAGCCTTGGAACTTACCTTTGGATCCACCCACATACTATTAAGTAATGTATTTATCTTTTCTTTTGAGAGCCTGAGGTAGGGCCAAATATAGTTCAAAAAGCCATTATCTTGACTAAGTGAATAAGGCACTTATTTTATAAATAGAAATTAAGGTATAAGGCTAAGCAAACACTTTGGAGCCCATAAAGAGTCTCCTAACATCTGAGGCCTCCAATTTACCATATTAGGACTTCAATAAAGCTGGGCATGGTAGAGCACATCTTTAGTCCCAGAGCTATGGAGGCAGAGGCAGGTAGATCTCTGAGTTTGAGACCACCCTGATCTACCAAGTGAGTTTCATTCATTGTACAGAAGTATAAGGATAACCTTATAAAGAAAATTTCTTGAAAGCAAGACCCTTTTCTATTTGTGCCTGTAACCACCATACCTACAACAGTTTATAGTAAATATTCCATATATTAATTGAAAGATTAATGACTGGATCAGTAGATCACCCAAACAATAGTTTATTGTCACAGTAGTCTGTTCTCTCCAGAGCAGCTATGATGATAAAGTGTATCCTAACATGACTCTGCCCTCCATGTATGTAGTATGAAGCTAAAAGGGAGTCGAAGCATGCCTAAAACCCCAGATTTTCTCATCCTCAAAGGCAGGAGCAGCTGCTTCCCCACCTTGCCCAGGCAGACCCAGTGGTTAGGTGCTGATGTGCCCAGATGCACATAGCAACACAGGTCTCCAAGGAGGAGACTGTTGCCACTTATCTGACTGCCCAAACATCCAGGCCTGGACTTCCTATGTGTCCTTGTAAGGTTCCTTCTCCTGGCCCCTAGTATGCAAAGGAATTACCCTGGATGTTCATTACCACCGCATAGACTCAACCAGCCATTCTTCCTAGAGTATAAATGTTCTTTGCCCCCTCCAAATACACAAGCTGTCCACTGACACAGCCTTCCTCCATCCCTCCAGCCCCCAAATCTCATACTCACTGCCCCTAGGGATCTATTTCCAGCACACAGGAAATAAAACGCACACCCCTTTGTATTACAAAGCCTGTTAGCCCGCCTTGCTTTATCCTAACTCCTCTCTGACCCCCTTCGACCTTTCCTTCCTAGACAGGTCTCCTTGCTTTGGCTCAGAAAACTTCATTCTTTTCCTTGCTTTTTCACGAGCTGTTCTTGTCTCCAAATCCAATTCTTGCTGTATTCCTAATTTGTAGATTAAGCTGTTCCAAACTCAGAAAGGCTTTGAACCTTTTGAACAAGGGAGCTTTTTGGACTGATCTCTTTAAACCAGAACTCTATGTCACCTCTCTCCCCTTCCCAGAGATTGTTCATCTTCACAATAGTGTATTAGTTCCGAGTCTGCTGCTGTGATTAAAATACCATGGCAAATCAAATTAAGAGAAAAAGGCTTCATTTTGGTTCACAGTTGGGTGTACGACGTCCTGGTAGGAAGCTCACGTGGGAGGGGCAGTGGGGGTGGCTTGAGACACCTGGTCGGGGTGTGCACAGTGTCAGGAAGTATGGAGGAGGATGCTTGTAAGCTCTCAATTTTATTCATCCCAGGACCCCAGCCCAGAGGTTGCTGCTCCCCACATTTATGGTGGGTCTCCTTGCCTAAACTAACCTAATAGAGATGATCCCTCACACCTGCCCAGAGGCTTGACTCTATATACAATCAGGCTGCCAATCAATATCAGCCAATACAAGCAGTTACACTTCTCTGGCATGTTAAACATTTGTGTGCTCATCTTCTACTTCCCATTGTGAAATGTGTGATTAAACAATGTTTTGTTTACTAATGGGTAATTAGTACCTAAAAAACAAATACTTGTAGTAGAAACACCATGTGTAAGTATTTGGTGAATGATTAACTATCCATCTTCAAATTCACTGAGATATTCTTGAAAATTCTGTAGCAATCTACCTTTTAGTAACTAGGCATTTAGGACTGCTTTCATAGCTGAGATCAGTCTTAGGGTGAGAAGGGGTAAGGAAAGAGAAGGGGGAGGGGGGAGGGTAAGAGTGTTCCATTTCTCACTTTAAGCATGTAGAACTTTATCCTGAATCCCAGTGTATCCTCAAGAGCCAACTTTGCTGGAATGATACTACTTTTAAGATCCCACAAGGATAAGACCTAAATCTCTAAGTGCAAACAGCTTACCTCTAAGGTAGCCCTGCTATACTGTAAAAGAAAGCATCTCACACTTATAATACTTAAAGGAAAGACAAAAAAAAGTTTTATTTGGAGGCCAGCGCTTCTGTGGTTATTTTGTTGTCATTTAATTTAATCTTTTGCTTGTATACCATAAGAGGGCTGGATGACGTATCATTCGGCCTATCTTGAAGGTCTGGGGGCTGTTATGATAGGATTGACGGACACATATCACAGACACTCTAGTGTAAGTTCCTGTCCCTTTCTTAGAAGCTCAGCACCATACACCACAAACTCATGTGAGGGAGAGGAGGCAGAGAGGATGGCAACCTAGAGGTTCTACTGATCATCAGGACATCCATCATCCAAGACCCGATTCTATTGCAGGTAGATGTAAGGCAGAATGAAAAACATTGGCCTATCTCCTTATATTAATGCCTTTCATTTTGTCTGAGAATGGTTTGTTCAGCCTCTGTTACATGTTGGACCATGGTCACCCCTCTGGGTAGGTCTGAATCTCTTGGCATGGATGCTCCTGGAAAGATACACTGTTGCTATCATTTGTCAGCTTTTCTTGAAGCAACTTAGTTCTAGGCACTGCCTCTGCACAAATTCTTCCTGAAGAACAGCCTAAGGCAAGAACTGCCCCTACAGCCTAGGTTTTCCTTCCACGTTAGTCGTGAAACTCAGGCTTTCTGGTTATGCTTTTCAATTGTAAATGTTTAATTTATTCTCATATTTGATTTGTTTTGTAATAGAATCTTTTTTTAATTGTCCTCAACAAGATCTTACACAGAACTTAGAGTATATACACTGAACTCTTTTTATTATCAATGAATGCATTATTCACATTTGAAGTTGTTCCATTATGGTAAATGTGAGCTGTGATCACAGTGCCATTATTTTGAAGAGCCACAGAGTTTGGTTCTGACACGGATGTTGGTTGTCCTATTCTATAACATCTGTGTTTTTTGTTGTTGTTGTTTTTTGGTTTTTTTAGAAATTACTTTTCAATGGATTCAGCTCCATAATTCTGAGCTTAAAGATGAATAAGAAAGACATAGAGCCACCAAAAATAAGCTAGAAGCTTCTAATCTATGGCTCATTTGTAAGTCTGAGTAGGTTGGAAGTTGCAAACTCATCATTCTCCATCAAGAGTAGAGAGTTAAATCTAGTGTAGTTAACTCTGTATAGTTTTGGTTTTTGTTTTGTTTTGTTTTGTTTTTTTAACTAATTGACATGGTTTGAAAATTGAACTATGTTTTACATAAATAATTGGACTTCTGTCTTCTACTGAAATCTCCAAAGCTTTGACAATTATGGGATCACATTCCAACCCAGAAATGACTTTATGGGTTTGCTTTTCCTAAAGAACAGATCTGCCACTTCCCAGGTTACATGCAGTTTGGAGCCTTCTGACTCAGGCCCTGGGACCTGAACTTGAGTCTCCTGGGAAAGCAAAAGCTGCTATTAACCTCTGAGCTGCCTCACAGCCCCACCTGCTATAATTGAATCAGAGGTTTCTATTATGAGCTGATAGAGAATAGTTTTTGAGCATTTTGGTTTTCATGAGTTGCCCAAGAATTTTTCAATGAGGAAACTAAATCTAAGATTTAAACTCATGCAATGAATATGATAAACTCTTAGAGAGCTGAATTAAGACACAACCCTTAAATACAAAAAACGAGGAGTTTGCAATCCCCAAACCTCTATTTGTGTATAATTTTAGTGAAAGTATATCTATCTGTTTATGTTTAAGAAACATTTGTTGACTATAGGAAGTAAAGTCAAAGACTGTGCGGATTCATACTCTGTGGCTAACAGAAGGTATTGGTGTATTCAAGCTCAATTTAAATGGCTTAAATCTTGGCTACCTAGTAATTACCTCTCAGATTACAAATTGTCCAGAGCTCTGAAAGAGGTTGGCCTGGGGTACTGGTAGCAGCTGTGGTAAACGGTTAGCATAGTGTGTCACGGGCTGAGAGAATTGTCTAAGAAGACAGTTTACTCAGGTATTAAAACAGAGAGGGTGTCTGGGTATGTAGCCAAAAAGAATCAGAACCAGGAATGTAAGCAAAAATAATTAGGAAGAAATGTCTGTGGGGAGATAGTCTGGTGAAATTTAGATTTGACTTGAAGAGAATTCCGAGTGTCATCAAGATTCCACCCAGGGATTGAGGAGCCTGGGGTGAGGGAAGGAGCCTCTCAGGTAATTCAGCTGGGTGTTGAGATGGGTGCCTGCTAGGTAGTCTGGTGCAGGAAGCATGATGGTCACACTCAGGAGTAAAACCAACCTCATTGTACTGGAATAAAGAGAGACCTGCCTCAGGCTGGTGATTTGACTGATCTAGTAAAGTGCTTGATTCAGAGCACACCTGAGTCACATTCTTGGTGAAAGGAGGTTTTTTTGCAGGGGAGGGGTACTGCTGACAGGGTTTCTCTGTGTAGCCCTAGCCATCCTGGAACTCGATTTGTAGACCAGGCTGGCCTCAGACTTAGAGATCTGCCTGCCTGTGCCTCCCGAGGGCAGAGTCTAAAGGTGTGTGCCACCTCATTTTATTTATTTATTTATTTATGTATTCATGTTTTTTAAAAAATCACCTATTTGACACAACTTAATTTGGCCAGTAACTTTCCATTTTTCTTTGTGTACTATTACCAAATTATATTTATGCAAAACAATAAAAGAAGCCAAATATATTGGATCATTCCTGTAATTGCGCCTCTTGAAAGGCCATGAGCCAAGCTTGTAAGGTCCAGGCTACTATATATATGTATAGTCTATACAGTGAAACTGTCTCAAAAAAATAATCAAATAAAATTTAAAAGTAAATGAAGATGACTTTGTCTAATTAGTGAGTGTCTTTCAGAATTACTTCTTAGAGTCCTATTATGAGGTATTATGTTTTCAAAGGAACATATTATTCTTATTTATACAAAATAAATATTCTTTAAGTATAATCAATGGCTTCAGCTAAAATATCCACAAAAATTTCTTTTAATTTTAATTTTATTTTATTTTTAATTATGTAGAGAAGTATGGGTCTGTGTGAGGATATCTGAGTGTGTGAGTGTGTGGGTGTGTGGGTGTGTGTGTATGTGTGCACAGTTGTAAACTGCCTAACATAAGTGCTGACACTGAACTCAATTCCTCCACTAGAGGACAGAGTGCTTTTAGCCACTGAGCAATCCTAAAAACTACATTATAAATAATAACACATTGTATATGCTTAAATAAAATGTTTTACTTTAATTTTTTCTTATTATTATTATTTATTCTGCCATGGGAGGCTTGTGTGTGTACCACAGTACATGTGCTGAGCTACCTCACATGATCACATATTATTAGATGGCTAGAAAAGAAAATATAAAATAAATTTTTAATGCAAAAGGGATATGTGAGGTAGTGAATTTGTTAGTAACATGAATTCATCTATGTTATAACATACATCAAAACACCACAGTATCCCTTGACTTTTATATATAATATATATATATATATATATATATAAAATCTCGCCTTTAAAAATAATTTTAAGGCATGCGCGAGTGTATGCGTTGCTGGTGAGAGGGCAGCCTGACGACTCAGAAATTTGAATCCCACAGTAGCATGGAGTGTGACCTCGTGGAGACTGACATCTTGGAGTCGTTGGAAGATCTAGCTTACAAGGGCCCACTGTTGGATGATGGTGCACTGTCGCAGGCAGTCTCTGCTGGAGCCACTTCCCCCGAGTTTACCAAACTCTGTGCTTGGCTAGTGTCTGAACTAAGAGTACTCTGTGAACTAGAAGAAAATGTGCGAGCAACTAACAGTCCAAGTGAAGCTGAAGAATTCCAGCTTGAGGTGATTGGGTTGCTTGGGGAGATGAACTGCCCGTATCCTTCTCTGACATCCGGGGATGTAACCAAGCGCCTTCTTGTTCAGAAGAACTGCCTCTTCTTGCTCACATACCTCATCTCAGAACTAGAAGCTGCCAGAATGCTCTGTGTGAATGCTCCTCCAAAAAAAGCTCAAGAAGGAGGCGGTAGTGAGGTCTTTCGAGAGTTGAAAGGCATATGTATTGCTCTAGGAATGTCCAAACCTCTAGCCAATATAACTATGTTCCAATTCTTCAGCGGGATTGAGAAAAAATTAAAGGAAACGTTAGCAAAAGTTCCACCTAATCATGTGGGAAAGCAGCTACTGAAGAAGTCGATGGGACCAGTCCACTGGGAAAAGATAGAAGCCATTAATCAAGCCATAGCCAATGAATATGAAGTCCGGAGGAAGCTGCTAATCAAACGTTTGGATGTCACTGTACAGTCCTTTGACTGGTCTGACAGAGCTAAGAGTCAGACAGAAAAATCAGCTAAAGTTTACCAGCCAAAGCGTTCGGTCTTGTCTCCTAAAGGTAACATTTCCGTTGCTCATCTTTTGGCCGCAAGACAAGACTTGTCAAAGATTTTAATGACAAGCAGCGGGTCCATAAGAGAAAAGACTGCCTGTGCCATCCAATAAGGTATTGATATGCAGGGTGCCCGACAGAGGTGGTCGACCCAATGAAATCGAACCTCTACCCCCAGAGATGCCACCATGGCAGAGAAGACAAAGATGGCCCCCAGCAGCAACCAGGAGGCTGAGGAGGAGGGAGAGGTGGACGTGGTGGCTATGACCATGGCAGCCGAGGGGGAGGAAGAGGAAATAAACACCAAGGAGGCTGGACAGATGGAGGGAGTAGAAGTGGAGGCAGCTACCAAGATGGTGGTTATCGAGATTTGGGTTTCCAGCCTGGTGGCTACCATGGTGGCCACAGCAGTGGCTATCAAGGTGGTGGCTATGGTGGTTTCCAGACATCTTCTTATACAGGAAGTGGGTACCAAGGTGGTGGTGGATACCAGCAAGACAATAGATACCAAGATGGTGAGCACCATGGGAAGCGAGGCAGTGGTCGTGGAGGAAGAGGTGGTAGAGGAGGCCGGGGTGGACGTGGAGGCCAGGGAGGAGGCTGGGGAGGAAGAGGAAGCCAGACTTATCACCAAGGGGACCAGTTTGAACAGCACTTCCAACATGGAGGCTATCAGTATAATCATTCTGGATTTGGACAAGGAAGACACTATATGAGTTGAGGCTACAGAAATTTAGGTTTTGCTAGAGCTCAAGTAATAGAAACTTAGTTTCAGAATCTGGAATCTGACATCTTGTGAATGAATGCAAGACCTCGGATGGCAGGCATACTCCTGCTAGGGGCAGCCATTTGTCAGTCTTCCTTTCTCCCTCTATTAAACAGTTTTACATAACACTGTTTATTTAAGAAACATATCTCTCCTTTCTATGGAAAACAAATTTGAAAGGCAGTTTAAATTGTCTTTAATTGATCAGTAGACTAATTCAGTTAGAACATACATGCTTTTTTGAAGAAATTACTTGAACAAAATAGTTTTCATGTTTTCAATATGCAAGTTTTGAAAATGAGGATTTACCTAGAATTTTTTTATATTTACTGCTGGGAAATCTTCCTCATATTAACAGCCCATGTGTGTTTTTCATAAACTATCTTCTGATGTCTGTTCCCCATAGCTCTGCCCTGACTGGCATTTTATTCAGAGAGGTTTTGTCTCATTGCTCTGACAGACCTCTTGGGTTCATTTCTATTACATGAGCTCTTTTGCAGATAGCACATTCAGTAGCCTTATCCTATTGTTGGAATACTGTACCATATAAACATGGCCAAAATCCATAAGACAACAAAATTGTGAACTATAATATCTGCTGAGTAGTACTCCACTGTGTAGATGTACCACAGTTTGTTAAGCCATTCTTCAGTTGAGGGATATCTAGGTTGTTTCCAGGTTCTTGCTATTGTGAACAATGCTGTTATGAACATAGTTAAGCTAATGCCTTTGGAGTACAAATGTACATCTTTAGGGTATATACCCAATAATGGTATTGCTGGATCCTTGGGGAGATTGATTCCCAGTTTTCTGAGAAACCGCCATACTGCATTCCAGAGTGGCTGAACAAGCTTACACTCCTACCAAAAATGGAAGGCTGTTCCCCTCACTCCACATGCTCTCCAGCGTAACTGTCATCTGTGGCTTTTTATCTTAGCCAATCTGACAGGTAGGTATAAGGTGGTATGTCAAAGCTGTTTTGATTTGCATTTCTCTGATGGCTATAGAAGTTGAGCACTTTTCCAAATGCCTTTCAGCCATTCGTAATTCTTCTGCTGAGAATTCCCTTTTTATTTCTGAACCCCATTTTTAGATTGGGTTATTCAAGATTTTGGGCCTTAGTTTCTTGAGTTCTCTATATATTTTAGAGATCAGTCCTCTGTCAGTCGTAGAGTTGGTGAAAATCTTTTCCCATTCTGTAGGCTGTCGTTTTGTCCTATTGACTATGTCCTTGGCTTTACAGAAGCTTTTCTGTTTCAGGAGGTCCCATTTATTGATTTTTGTTCTTAGTGTCTGTACCACTGGTATTATATTTAGGGGCAGTCACCTGTGCCAATGCATTGTAGGGTATTTCCCACTTTCTTTTCTATCAAGCTCAATGTGGCTGGGTTTATGTTGAGGTCTTTGATCAACTTGAATTTGAGTTTTATGCAAGGTGATAGTCATGGATCTGCTTGTATTTTTCTACACACTGCCATCCAACTATGCCAACACCATGTGCTAAAGATACTATCTTTTTTCCATTGAGTATTTTGGGCCTCTTTGTCAAAGATCAGGTGTTCATAGGTTTTTGGGTTAATGTCAGGATCTTCAATTCCATTCCATTGAACCACAAGTCTGTTTTTATGCCAGTACCAGGCTGTTTTTATTTCTGTAGCTCTATAGTATAACTTGAAGTCAGGGATGGTGATGCCTCCTGAAGTTATTTTGTTGAGTAAAATTGTTTGGCAATCCTGGCTTTCTTGTTATTCCAAATGAAATTGAGTATTGTTCTTTCAAGGTCTGTAAAAACTCTGCAGTGATTTTGATGGGAATTGCATTGAATCTCTAGATTGCTTTTGGTAGAATTGCCATTTTTACAATGTTGATCATACCTATCCAGGAACATGGGAGATATTTCCATTTTCTGATGTCCTCTTCAATTTCTTTCTTTAGTGATTTAAAGTTTTTGTCAAACAGATCTGTTACTTCTCCAAGGTATTTAATGCCATTTGCAGCTATTATAAAAGGTGATGCTTCCCTTATTTTTTTCAGCCCTTTTATCTTTAGTGTATAGGAGGGCTACTAATTTCTTTGAGTTAATATTGTATCCTGGTACATTGCTGAAGGTGTTTATCAGCTGTAGAAGTTCCCTGGTAGAACTTTGTGGATCACTCATGTATACAATCATATCATCTGCAAATAGAGATAGTTTCACTTCTTCTCTTCCAATCTGTATCCCCTTAATTTCTTTTTGTTCAGGAATTTTATCATAAAGGACTGTTAGATTTTGTCAAAGGCTTTTTCAGCTTCTAAGGATATGATCGTGTGGATTTTTTTCTTCAGTTTGTTTATATGATGGATGACATTTATTGTTTTTCATATGTTGAACCATCCCTACATTTCTGAGATGAAGCCTATTTGATCATGGTGGATATTTTATATATTGTAGGATTTGGTTTGTCAGAATTTTGTTGAGAATTTTTGTGTCAATGTTCATAAGGGAAATTGGTCTGTAATTCTCTTTCTTTGCTGCATCTTTGAGTGGCTTAGATATTAGGATTATTGTGGCCTCATAAAAAGAGTTTGGCAATATTCCTTCAGTTTCTACTCTATGGAAGAGTTTGAGGCATATTGGTATTAGCTCTTCTTTGAATGTCTAGTAGAACTCCGCACTGAAACCATCTGGGCCTGGCCTTTTTTTTATTTGGGAGACTTTTTAAAAATATTTGTTTATTTATTATGTATACAGTGTACAGAAGAGGGTAATAGATTTCATTATAGATGGTTGTGAGCCACCATGTGGTTGATGGAAATTGAACTCAGGACCTTTGGAAGAACAGTCAGTGCTCTTAACCTCTGAGCCATCTCTCCAGCCCCCTAACTGGGAGACTTTTAATGACAGCTTCAATTTCCTTTGGTGTTATAGGACTGTTTAGATCTTTAATCTGATTTTGCTTTAATTTTGGCAAATGATACCTGTCCAAAAAGCTGTCCATTTCTTCTAGGTTCTCCTTTTTTGCGGGGTATAGATTTTCAAAGTATGACTCGATAATTCTCTGGATTTCCAGGGGGTCTGTTGTAATGTCCCCATTTTCACTTCTGATTTTGTTGATTTGGACACTCTCTCTCTCTGCTTTTTGATTAGTTTGGATAAGGGTTTATCTACCTTGTTGACGTTCTCAAAGAACCAACTCTTTGATTCATTGATTCTTTGTATTAGTTTTTGTTGTTGTTGTTGTTGTTGTTTCAATTGTATTGATTTCAGCTCTAAGTTTGATTATTTCCTGCCATCTACTCCTTCTAGGTGAGTTTGCTTCTAATTGTTCTAAAGTTTTCAGCCGTGTTGTTAGTTCTCTAGTGTGGGATTTCTCTAGGTTTTTCATATAGGTATCTGGTGCTGTGAATTTTCCTCTTAAGATTGCTTTTATTGTGTCCCACAAGTTTGGGTATGTTGTGGATTCATTTTCATTAAATTCCAGGAAGACTTTGATTTCTTTCTTAATTTCTTCCTTGACTCAGAGGTGGTTCAGTTGAGTGATGTTTAGTTTCCATGAAGATTTCTGTGATTTTTGATTTTCTTGAACACTAACTTTAGGCCATAGTGGTCTGATAGGATTCAAGGGATTATTTCCATTTCTTGTATCTATTTATATTTGCTTTATGACCAATTATGTGGTCAATTTTAGAGAAAGTTCCTTGTGGTGCTGAGAAATATGTATATTACTTTGCATTTTGGTGGAAGCTTCCATAAATATCTATTAAAAGCATTTGCATCATAACCTCTGTTAGACTCTGTGTTCTCTGTTGGGTCTTTTTCTGGTTGATCTATCCAAGGGTGAAAGTGGGGTATTAAAGTCTCCCAATATTAGGGTGTGAGAACTGATGTGGGAGTTGAACTTTAGCAGTGTTTCTTTTACATAAGTAGGTGCCCTTATATTAGGAGCATAATTATTCAAGATTGAAATCTCCTCTTGACCAATTTTTCCTGAGATGAATAAGTAATGTCCATCTTGGTCCCTTTTAATTGCTTTTAGCTTAAAGTCTACTTTGTTAGATATTAGGATGGCAACCCCAGCTTGTTCCTTAGGGCCATTTGATTGGAAAATCTTTTCCCAACCCTTTACTCTGAGCCTCTGTCTGTCTTTAAGGTTGAGGTGTGTTTCTTGTGTGGAGCAGAAGGCTAGCTTGTCTTTTTTTTTTATCCATTTTGTTAGTGTGTATCTTTTTATAGGTGAGTTGAATCCATTGATGTTAAGGGATATTAGTGACCAGTGATTGATATTTCCTGTTATTTTTGGTGGTTGTTTGTATGTATTTCCTTTCTTTGGGCTTTTCTTCTGTGTGATTATCTATTGTTTATGGTTTCAAGGTTGTATCTGGAATCCTTAGGTTGGAGTATTCCCTCTCTCTAATGCTTTCTGAAGGGCCAGATTTTTGGTAAGTATTGTTTAGTCTAACTTTGTCATGAAATATCTTGTTTACTCCATCTATGGTGATTGATAATTTTGCTGGGTATAGTAGTCTAGGTTGGTAGCCATGCTCTTTTAGTGTCTGTGTAACTTCTGACCAAGCCCTTCTTGCTTTCATTGTTTCCACTGAATAGTCAGGTGTTATTCTGATGGCTCTGTCTTTATAAGTAAGTTGGCCCTTTTCTTTTGCAGCTCTTAAAATTTTTTCTTGCTGACCGGGTTGCGGCCGCTGTTAAGATGACCAAAATAAAGGCCGATCCCGAGGAGCCTGAGGCGCAGGCGGAGGGCGGCAGCGAGGAGCGCACGTACGAAGAGCTGCTGGTCAATCTGAACCCCATCGCGCAGCCGCTGGCTTCCCGCCGCCTCACCCGCAAGCTCTACAAGTGCATCAAGAAGGCGGTGAAGCAGAAGCAGATTCGGCGCGGGGTGAAGGAGGTTCAGAAATTTGTCAACAAGGGTGAGAAAGGAATCATGGTATTGGCAGGAGACACGTTGCCAATTGAGGTGTACTGCCATCTTCCAGTTATGTGTGAGGAGCAGAACTTGCCCTATGTCTACATCCCCTCTAAGACGGACTTGGGTGCAGCTACAGGCTCCAAGCGTCCCACCTGTGTGATCATGGTGAAGCCCCATGAGGAGTATCAGGAGACCTATGACAAGTGCCTGGAGGAGGTGCAGGCCCTGCCAACACCTCTGTGAGAGACTTGGGCTACAGTCTGTTCCAGGAACTGCGGGGCTGGCTGCAGGCAGCTGCCCACTCTAACAGCATCTCCTTCCCAGGCAGCTCCAGCACATGTTCTTGGAGGTGGAGCCAGCATCTTTTCCATCAGTGCCATCTCCTGTTGAGCTTAGATGAAGACAGCTCCAAGAATAGGGGGTGGAAGTAAATGCTGAGGTGAAAAAAAAAAAAAAATAAAAAATAAAATAAAATAAAATAAAATTTTTTCTTTGTTCTTTATGTTTTGTGGTTTGATTATTATGTGGCAAGCGGACTTTTTGGAGGTCATATCTATTTGGTGTTCTGTAAGCTTCTTGTATCTTTATAGGCATTTCCTTCTAAGTTAGGAAAGTTTTCTTCTATGATTTTATTGAAAACATTATCTGTGCCTTTGAACTGGTATTCTCCTTCTTCTGTTCCTATTATTGTCAAGTTAGGTCTTTTCATGGTGTCCCAGATTTCCTGAACATTTTGTGTTATGGCTTTTTTGGTTTTAGTATTTTCTTTGACTGATGTATCTATTTCTGCTACTGAGTCTTCCACTTCAAAGATTCTTTCTTCCATCTCTTGGAAGATGGTTATGCTTGTATCTGTAGTTCTAGCTCTTTTCTTCATGTTTTCTATTTCTATGTTTGCCTCATTTGTGCCTATTTATCGCTTCTATTTCAGTTTTTAGGTCCTGCAATGTTTCTTTCATTTTTTGGTTTACCTTTTATTGGTTTTTTTCCAAGGATTTGTTCATCTCTTCCAATTTTTTGTTTGTATTTTCTTCTATTTTTTTAATGGCTACAAAAAATACTTTAATTGAAAATTTATGTTAAATGTATTCATATATGACAAAAAGAAAAACAAACATTGGTTCAGCTCTAATTTTTGTTTTTCTCACTGGACTTCACTTCTCTGAGCCTGAAGTCTCTCGTTGTTTTCTTCTATTTTTTTAAGGGAATTTTTTATATCCTCTTTGAAGGCTTCTATAATCTTCATAAAGGTGTTTTTGCTGTTGTTTCCTTTTGTTTCCTTTTCATTGCTTTGTTCAGGTCTTGGTATTGTAGAACCACCAGTTTCTTCTGGTGTTGCCTTGTTGTTTCTTATATTTTTATATGTATTCTTGCACTCGTGTCTGCCCATGGCTTCAGTGGTTCACACTTAGCCAACTCCTATTCAGTTGTTGCTAGAGGGCTTGTGTGTCTCCTGTCTGCTCTGAGCAAGTGGTCTGCTGTATCTCTAACTCTGCTCTGGACATGAGTCTGAGTTTCAAAGGCATCAGTCAGTCTCTGATGATGCAGTTCACCTTGGAAGTGGGGCCCAGCCCTGTGAGGTTCCTTCGTTTAGGGGTTGCTGGAAGAGGCCCTTCACAGCTAAAGCCTAAGGCCTATCTGCTACCAAGAATCTGGGATCAGACCCTTGGATGACCCCGGCTCTGGAGGGGGATTCTTCAGATGGGTGGCCCAGGAGCTGGAATCTGCTCACCTCTGATTCCACTCTGGACATTGGTCTGAGTTGCAAAGGTGTCAGTCTGTCTCTGATGATGTAGTCCACCCTGAAGGCAGGGCCTGGCTGTGTGAGGTCCCCTTTCTTTTAGGACTGCTGGAGGAGGCCCCTCAGAGCTAAAGCCTAGGGCCTGTCTGTTAGCTAGAGTCTGAGATCAGACCCTTGGGTGTGACCCGGGCTCCAGAGGGGGATTCTCCGGACGGGCAGCCCAGAAACTGGAATCTGTTCACCTCTGATTCCACTCTGGATGTGGGTCTGATTTTCAAAGGCATCAGTCCGCCTATATCCCTAATTGGTCTTATAATAAAAACCTGGAACCAGATATTGGGGCCAATGCTAAAAGATCAGAGAGACAGAGGAACAACCCACGGCCACTTCTCACCTGATCAATTCCTTAGGCTGAAAAGGGAAGATCCTGTCTCTATGAATTTCAGATTGAGTGCCTCTGAGTCCTCAGCCAAAAGGGAAAGAGCAAATTCTGTCTCTCCCACCTTATATACCTTTCTCTACCCAGACATTTCACGTCCTAGTTCACACTTTCTTTTTCTTTCTTTCTTTTGAATTATAAATATTTGGTCAATAGATTAGCCTTATCACTAGCTAATACTTACATTTAAATTAACCCATATTTACATTCTGCCACATGGCGGTACCCTTATTAACATTGCCCGCTACTTCTGTATCTGGCTCTTGACTCCTCTGACTCTACCTTTTTCCTCCTAGAATTCTCTCTGTGTCAGTCTGTCTCACTCAATCTCTTTCTGCCCAGCTATCGAACAATCAGCTTTTTTAAAATATTAATGAGAGCAGTGCACATTTACAGTGTACAAAGGTTATTCCATAGCATTTCCCTCTTTTGTTTAATTAAAAAGGTTTTAACTTTAACATAGTAAAACTGTATACAATAAAAACGTTATTAAGTAAGAATTACAGTCACAAAATCTAGTCCATTTGTATTTGACAAAATGAGGAAAAATATTTTATTATCTATCTTATCTTGGTGACTCTACAGTTTCATATCTCATTTACCTTTTTATTTATAATTAAAGCTATATATAGTCTTAAGTCCCATTAGAGACTCCAGAAGGATGAATTGTTACCCAATGACTGGACAGTCATGCATAGATCCTCTGCAATGTTAGGGCATCCATCTCTAGCCCACAAGCCTAGCATATCTAACAGACTTTTCTGTAATGCAGTATTTTGGAAAGACTGCCCCACCTTCTCTTTGCCAAGTTTGGCAGTTACCTTTCTTGCATCCTGCTAATCTAGTTTAGACAATATGTTGTCAGCAATTGAAATAAGGGCAGTTTCTTTGCCCACATGGCTAGCTTTTGCCATTAAGAAAACAAATTCATGTTAGAGAACCCACTCTAAATATTAAAATAATTATAATAATAATGACCAGACCAAATATCAGCAGAAGAGGAGATGCAGACATGATGCCCTACTCCTGCCAAGTAGCTATTGGCAACTGATAAGCTGCTAGGAAAGAGTCAGTTTTCTTTAAGTATGGTTTCTGGTAAGCCAACCATGCTCCAGTGGAAAGACACATGGCTGAGTATATGGGCAGTACAAACTGGACTTGATGGGTGAGAAGAGAAAGAGGACATTAAGGTGTGTGAGCAGGAAAGTGACGAGATCCATCTGCTCAGAGTTGAGGGAGGGTAAATATGGTTGTGGTGATACATTGTACACCAAATAAAACTTGCCTGAAGATCAGAGGACAGAGCCAGCCACAGACTTAGTTACAGAGCCAGGCAGTGGCAACACACACCTATAATCCCAGCATTTGGGAACACATGCCTTTAATCCCAGTATTAGGAAGGTTGAAACAGGAAGTGATATGGCTGAATAGAGAAAGGGATATAAGACGGGAGGAGGCAGGAATTCACCCCTTGTGCTTCCCTTCCATTTCATCCTGTGCTTCCCTTTGCTCTCCTGTTCAGTCTGAGGATTCATGGAGACAGGATCTTCCCCTTTCAGCTTGTGGATTCAGAAGTAGTGAAACTGGTTTGTTCCTGTTCCTCTGATCTTTCAGCTTTTCCCCAATATCTGGCTCCAAGTTTTTATTATAAGATTAATTAAGATTCATGCAACATATGATTACAATATATTGTACAAAGTTCACAAAAATTAATAAAATGTTTTAAAGAACTGCAATACATTATTTGCCCTGTAATTTACCTCAAATAGTGCTCAAATATAGACATATAAAATATATATGTCTTAAATGTCTATTTTTTAAAACATTTTAAAGAACTGCAATACATTATTTGCCTTGCAATTTACCTCAAATAGTGCTGAAAAATATCGATATATAAAACATATATTTTTTATATGTCTATATTTTTTGCACACACTATATATATATATATAACTTAAATAAAATATGCCTTGGGTACCATATGGCCTGAATATTATTTATTTTATTAATAATCTCATAACTATGATAAGGATATAAAAATGTGTGGTAGTAGTAAGTTTTTACATGTAATTCTTAAACAATTGACAGACATTAACACTGAAATATGTCAAATATAAAAATGGTGTCAAGGAGACTGCAATGTGAGAACCAGTCAGTTCTATGCCTAATAACCTACCAGGTGAATCTCAGTTGTTGCTCTCTGAGAATTTGAGTTCAAAAGAGTATGATACAGTATTAGTGACTTGTCACTAGAAATCCTCATCACTGGCTTGATGTCACATGTATAACACATGTTAAGTTATCCATTAGCATTCCAGTGTTAAGTCAATTTAAGAATAGCAAATGAATCATATTAAAAAGGTTAATATACAAAGTATTTTTATCATGTGACCTTAACACAGGCAACCACATATAGAATGGTAATAAATAATGAAAGGTACACCCATTGTTCTGGTTTGCTTCCTGTTGCTGCGATAAAGACCAGCAACCCAAAGCAACTTGATGGAAGAAAAAAATTGATTTAGTTTACAAGTTATAACCCATCATCAAAAAAGGCCAGGCAGAAACTCAAGGAAGAAGTCTGACTGGCTTGCTTCCTCTGGATTGATCAGCTACCTTTCAAACACAGCCAGGGTCCACTTACCTAGGATTGCACTGCTCTCAGCAGATTGGGTCCTCCTACATCAGTTCATTCAATCTAAACTAAGCAATTCCTCAGCTGAGGTTCCCTCTTTCCTCTTAACATTGGGTTGTGTCAAGTTGTTTCCGAAAATAGCATATTTATGAAATGTAGTCAACATAAGAACTCCAAAAATACTTAAGGTACAAAGTAAATGCAAAATATATATTCTTCAAATGAATAAATGAACAGATGAACTAATGCTATTATAAGGGCAAGAAGGTCTAAGATGTCTTTACCTACCATGAAAGTTTTTATGCCTAAGTTTGATGGCAGTTGTACAGTTTTGTAGAAATATGATTGGACCAAGGGTATGATGTAATGGCAATACACTGAGCAGAGGGAATCCAGCAAGAGTTTTCTGGGTTGTCTGTATAGCAGCAGTCCTTCCCCAAACTGGATATGAGCAGGAACCCTCAGGAGTGAAAGGACAGAACTCCAAATAAAGCACAAAGCTAAATTTATTGCTTACTTAAGGAAAGCTATGCTGCCAATGTGCAAACTCCCCAAGCAGAACAGACTCCTGAGTCAGCATAAGCCTTCTACAAAGCATGGAGTTCAATGACCAGCAGATTTACTGCAGCGGAAGGTACTTGGCATTAGCTGTGGAGGCACACATGATCACTGTAACAGTTTGTTCGTTCAAAAACATGTTCATTGGAATGAGTCTGGATGACTTTAATAATGAAAAATGCTACCATTGGATTAGCTTGGAGGATATACAGGCACTGAAGAGAGCTATCACTATTGAATGTGTTTTGGTGGTCATTTTTTCCTGAACTATAGAAACAGTATTCATTGATTAACCTGGTGTATACAAGTTCCAATGGCTTACTGTTTCCATGACTAAAAACCAAATGGTCTTTAACTAAAGGTCTAAAAATTTATTCTCAAACATCCTGTGGTGGCTGGCATTGATTTCAACTTGAGAGAATCAACCAGAAAACAAACATTAGGTAGATTTACAAGGAAATTTCTAGAACAGATTAATTAAGGAAAGAAGATCTATCATGACATTGCTATTCAATGGGCTGAAGTTCCAGTCCAGATACAAAGCAGAAAACAAGCAGATATCAAGTTTTATCACTCCACTTCCTGGAAGCAAATGCAGTGTGAGAAGCTGTCTCTGCTCCTTCCTCCCCACCTTTCCCACCATTGTGGACTGTGCCCCTTAAACTACAAGGCATAATGGACCCTTCTTCCCTTATTTCATGTCAAAGATTTGGCTACAGCAATAAGAAGGTAACTAACAGAGCTCTCATTTAGCCTTCCCTCATCCAAAGCTGTAGAAGAATTTCAAGATCTTCATCTTGTGGATGGTGATCCATGAAGATAATCTTTTATTTGCAGAAATGCCATATTTAATTAGAAAGTAACTGTATAGGTCAGCATTTGCCTTTGTAACAAAAACTCCTTGTAAAGAAAAATAGATGCATTCATTTAGGTAGGAGATTGGAAGAACAAGGTATCCTACATTGATTGCTGCAGGACATTCTGGCCAATGACAGAAGATGGAGAATCTGAAAGAGGAAATCAGTGGTTACATGTCACCAGGAAAGGATGAGAGGGGATGTGTTCAGAGCTTTCTTAATAACACTCAGGAAAAACTCAAGAGGTCACACAGACTGACTTCTAAGACCAGAGTGTCAAATTATCTCAATGCCTCAAGACTTCCCACTTGCCCTCACTTCTCAGTACATCTACCACCTACAGGGGCACCACCTGAAGAACACACCTTCCACATGACCCTTCAATGGAACACCATCAAAATGCTGCACTGAATCGAGGTGTGTTTTCATTTAATGTTTGGATCATGTCAAAAAGACCATGATTGTATATAAGTACTTATGACTTCTCACTGCATTGGAACAACAGTTACTGAAGACCAACATTATTACTAGAATGAACTCTAAAAACATAATTCAGTGCTTCTCAGATTAACCAAGAAAAAATGTTCCGACACCTGAAGCTACTTTGTCAAGTGGCCTTTTGTTTTAGGGGGTTCTTATAAGCTGAACTGCATGTCTTCAAAATTATTATGCTAATATTCTAATATAATTACTTTAGGATGTAATGACACAGTGTTAAATCATTAAGATGTACCAAATCCTAATTTGAATAATAAGGAAAGTGTATAAAAAGATATTTATAGATTCAATGCAATCCCAATCAAAATCTTCATCTTCACAAAAGTACAAAATTCATATGGAACTACAAATACTCTCAATAGTCAAAACAATTCTGGGGGGGGAAATACTAAAGGATTACCATTCCAGATCTCAAAATACATTATAGCCATAATAAATATATGGCCAAGCACTAAGGAGAAAAAGACAGGCAGATCTCTGAGTTTGAAGCCAGTTTAGTCTACAGTGCAAGTATCAGGACATCCAAGGTTACACAGAAAAACTCCATCTCAGAAAAATACACACACACACACACACACACACACACACATACACATTAGCACAAAACAGACATGTAGATTAATGGAACAAAATTGAAGATACAAACACGAGGACACATAACTGCAGGCACTTAATATTTGACAAAGTCAGAAATTCAGACCCCGTCTAGAGGTGAGCAGATTCTGGCACCCAGACCATCTGTTCCGAGAGTTGCTCTCTGGGACCAAGGTCAATCTGAACAGTCTGATCTCAGCTCTCCATAGCAGACAGGAGCTAGGGTTTGGTGGTGAGGGGATCCTCCAGCCACACCTAAAAGAGGGGACCTTGCACAGCCGGGCCTCATCTCCAACTGCATCAACAGAGAAGGACTGAGGATTTGAAATTCAGACCCCTGTCCAGAGCACAGTCAGAGATACAGCAGACCACTTGCTCAGAGGAGACAGGAGACATACATGTCCTCTTGCCACAACTGAATAGGAACAGCCTAATCATGACCAACTGAAGCTATGGGCAGACACCAGTGCAAAAATATATAAAACAATATAAAGAACAACAAGGCAACACCAGAAGAAACTGGTGGTTCTACAACTACAAGACCTGAACAGAGCAATGAAGAGGAAACAGAAGAAAACAACATGAAAAACAACTTTATGAAGATTATTGAAGCCTTCAAAGAAGATATAAAAAACTCCCTTAAAAAAAATAGAAGAAAATACTAACAAAAAATTAGAAAAACAAACAAACAAAAAAAACCAAAAAAAAGGCAACTAACAAAAAATTGGAAGAGATGAACAAATCCTTGAAAGAAAACCAAGAAAAGGTAAACCAAAAATGAAAGAAACATTCCAGGAACTAAAAACTGAAACAGAAGAAATTAAAAAAAGGCATAAAATGAGGCAAAGATGGAAATAGAAAGTCTGAAGAAAAGACCTGGAACTATAGATACAAGCATAACCAACAGAATCCAAGAGATGGAAGAGAGAATCTCAGAAGTGGAAGACTCAGTAGCTGAAATAGATATATCAGTCAAAGAAATTACTAAAACCAAAAAAGCCATAACACAAAAGGTTCAGGAAATCTGGGACACCATGGAAAGACCTAACTTGAGAATAATAGGAATAGAAGAAGAAGAAGAAGAAGAAGAAGAAGAAGAAGAAGAAGAAGAAGAAGAAGAAGAAGAAGATTAACTAAAAGGCACAGATAATGTATTCAATAAAATCATAGAAGAAAACTTTCCCAACCAAAAGAAGAAAATACCTATAAAGATACAAGAAGCTTACAGAGCAATAAATAGATATGATCCCCCCAAAAATGTCAGCTCCCCACATAATAATCAAGCCACAAAACATACAGAAAACAGAAAAAATTTTAAGAGGTGCAAAAGAAAAGGGCCAACTTACTTATGAAGAATAACATCTGACTATTCAATAGAAATGATGAAAGCAAGAAGGGCTTGGTCAGAAAACATACAAAAACAAAAAGAGCGTGGCTACAAACCTAGACTACTATACCCAGCCAAATTATCAATCACCATAGATGAGGTAAACAAGATATTTCATGACAAAGTCAGACTGAAACAATACCTATCTACCAAGCCGGCCCTCCATAAAGCATTAGAGGGAAAACTCCAACCTAAGGATGCCAGATATACCCATGAAACAACAAACATTCAATAATCTCACAGAAGAAAAGACCAGAGAAAGCAAATACATACAAGACACCGTCAAAAATAGCAGGAAACATCAATCAATGATCACTAATATCTCTTAATATCAATGACCTCAACTCACCTATAAAAAGACACACATTAACAAAATGGATACAAAAACAGAAGCCATCCTTCTGCTGCATACAAGAAACACACCTCAACCACAAAGACAGACACAGGCTCAGAATAAAGGGTTAGAAAAAGACTTTCCAATCAAATTGCCCTAAGGAACAAGCTGGGGTTACCATCCTAATATCTAACAAAGTAGATGTAACGCTAAAAGCAATGAAAAGGGACCAAGATGGACATAACTTATTCATCTCAGGAAAAATTGATGAAGAGGAGATTTTAATCCTGAAGATTTATGCCCCTAATAAAAGGACACCTAACTATGTAAAAGAAACGCTGCTAAAGCTCAAATTCCACATCAGTTCTCATACCCTAATAGTGGGAGACTTCAATACCCATCTTTCACCCGTGGATAGGTAAACCAGACAGATACTCAACAGAGAAATAAGGAGTCTAACAAAGGTTATCATGCAAATAGATATTTACAGAAGCTTTCACCCAAATGCAAAGGAATATACATATTTCTCAGCACCACATGGAACTTTCTCTAAAATTAACCACATAATAGGTCATAAAGCAAAGATCAATAGATATAAAAAAAAATGGAAACAATCCCTTGTATCATATCAAACCACCAGGGCATAAAGTTAGAGTTCAACAACACAAAAAATCGCAGAAAGCCTAACAACTCCTGGAAACTAAACATCACTCAGCTGAACAACCTCTGAGTCAAGGAAGAAATTAAGAAAGAAAGCAAAGTCTTCCTAAAATTTAATGAAAATGAATCTACAATGTATCCAAATTTGTGGGACACAATGAAAGCAGTCTTAAGAGGAACATTCATAGCACTAGATACCTATATAAAAATCCTAGAGAAATCCCACACTAGAGAACTAACAGCACAACTGAAAGCCTTAGAACAATTAGAAGCAAACTTACCTAGAAGGAGTAGGCAGGAAATAATCAAACTTAGAGCTGAAATACTTGGATAGGTAGGTAGACATTCAAAGAGGAATTACTACCATTACTTCTCAAACTATTTCACACAGTAGAAACTGAAGGAATATTGCCAAATTTCTTTTATGAGGCCACAATTGCCCTAATACCCATGCACTCAAAGACAATAAAGAAGGAGAATTACAGACTAATTTCCCTCATGAATATTGATGCTAAAATTCTCAACAAAATTTTGGCAAACCGTATACAGCAATATATAAAAAATATCATCCACCTTGACCTAGTAGGCTTCATCCCTGAAATTCAGGGATGGTTCAACATACAAAAAACAGTAAATGTCATTCATCATATAAACAAACTGGAGGGAAAAAAAACCACATGATCATATACATAGATGATGAAAAAGCCTGTGACAAAATCCAACACTCCTTTATGATAAAAGCTCTGGAGAGATCAGGAGTACAGGGAAAATATCTAAATATAATGAAGGTGATTTACAAGAAGCCAACAGCCAACATCAAACATAATGGAGAAAAACTCAAAGCAATCCCACTAAAATCAGGAACTAAACAAGGATGTCCTCTCTCCCCTTATCTATTCAATATAGTTCTTGAAGTTTTAGCTAAATCAATAAGAAAACAAAAGGAGATTAAGGGGATACAAATTAGAAAAGAAGAAGTGAAACTATCCCTATTTGCAGATGATATTATTGTATACATAAGTGACCCACAAAATTCTACCAGGGAACTTCTACCAGGCTGATAAACCCCTTCAGCAATGTAGCAGGATACAAGATTAACCCAAAGAAATCAGTAGCCCTCCTATACACTAAAGATAAAAGGGCTGAAAAAGAAATAAGGGAAATAACACCCTTTGTAATAGCTGCAAATAACATTTAATACCTTGGTGTAACTATAACCAAAGAAGTAACAGATCTATTTGACAAAAATTTTAAATCACTGAATAAAGAAATTGAGGAGGATATCAGAAAATGGAAAGATCTCCCATGCTCCTGGATAGGTAGGTAGAATCAACATAGTAAAAAGGCAATTCTATCAAAAGCAATCTACAGATTCAATGCACTGCCCATCAAAATCTCATCACAATATTTTATGGACCTTGAAAGAACAATACTCAACTTCTTTTGGAATAACAGGAAAGTCAGGATTGCCAAAACATTTTGCTAAACAAAAGAACCTCAGGAGGCATCACCATCCCTGACTTCAAGTTATACTATAGAGCTACAAAAATAAAACAGCCTGGTATGGGCACAAAAACAGACTTGTGGTTCAATAGAATCAAACTGAAGATCCCGACATTAACCCTAAAACCTATGAACACTTGATCTTTGACAAAGAGGCCCAAAATATTCAATGGAATAAAGATAGTATCTTTAACAAATGGTATTGGCATAGCTGGTTGGTAGTGTGTAGAAAAGTGCAGAGAGATCCAAGCCTTTCACCCTGCACAAAACTCAAATCCAAGTGGATCAAAGACCTCAACATAAACCCAGCCACTTTAAACTTGATAGAAAAGAAAGTGGAAAATATCCTACAACAAATTGGCACAGGTGACCACTTTCTAAAATAACACCAGTGACACAGACACTAAGAACAACAATCAATAAATGGGACCTCCTGAAACTGAGAAGCTTCTGTAAAGCCAAGGACACTTTCAATAGGACAAAATGACAACCTACAGAATGGGAAAAGATTTTCACCAACCCTACAAGTGACAGAGGACTGATCTCTAAAATATATAAAGAACTCAAGGAAACAACCTAGATGACTCTCAGCTGAAGAATGGATTAACAAACTGTGGTACATCTACACAATGGAGTACTACTCAGCAGTAAGAAAAAAATGATATCCTAAAATTCACAAGCAAATGGATGGATTTAGAGAATATCCTCCTGAGCAAGGTATCACAAACCTAGAAAGAAAAAAAAAAAAGGCAAAGCATGCCCAAGCTGCAAACCGCAACCACTGAACAGCTTGGGATCAGAAACACCTTGGACTGATACCTTAGATCCCACTCCCCCATAGAGGAACACCTGACTCAGTCTTGATTTTGGGGGTAGAAAACTGGATTTGCCAGGAGTGGAGGCTGAACTAAGCAATATTGGGACTGTGGGACCTTGGGACCGCCTGCCCATGGGAGGGATGGGGAGATGTGGAGAAGAGAGAATGACCTGATGTGGTGGGAGGGGGAAGGGACCTTGAATAAGGATATACAAGGATAGAAAATGTATAAGGATATACAAGGATAGAAAATGTGACTTCTTTATTCATAATAATAATAAAAATAGAACTCAAGAATCTAGAGTCCAAAACCTTGAATAACCCAATCAAAAAAATGGGGTTCAGAAGTAAAAAGGGAATTCCCAGCAGAAGAATTACAAATGGCTGAAAGATACTTGAAAAAGTGCTCAACTTCTTTAGCCATCAGAGAAATGCAAATCAAAACAACTTTGAGATACCACCTGACACCTGTCAGATTAGCTAAGATAAAAGACACAGATGACAGCCTATGCTGGAGAGGTTGTGGTACAAGGGGAACACTCCTCCATTGTTGATGGGAGTGTAAACTTGTTCAGCCACTCTGGAATGCAGTATGGAGGTTTCTCAGAAAACTGGGAATCAATCTCCCCAAGGACCCAGCAATACCATATCTGAGTGTATACAGTAAAGAAGCACTTTCATACTCCAAAGGCATTAGCTCAACTATGTTCATAGCAGCATTATTCATAATAGCAAGAACCTGGAAACAACCTAGATGCCCCTCAACTGAAGAATGGATTAACAAACTGTGATACATCCACACAATGGAGTACTACGCAACAATAAGAAAAAATGATATCCTAAAATTCACAGGCAAATGGATGGATTTGGAGAATATCCTCCTGAGCAAGGTATCACAAACCCAGAAAGATAAGCAGGGGATGTACTCACTCATTAGTGGACTCTAAACAAAAAATCAAAAGTAAAGCATTTCCAAGCTGCAAACCACTGAACAGCTTGGGATCTGAAATACCTTCGACGGGCACCTTGGATGTCACTCCCTCTAGAGGAACATCTGACTCAGTCTTGATGTTGGGGTGAGGAAACTGGATCTGCCAGGAGTGGATGCTGAACTAAGCCATATTGGGACCTTGGGACCTCCTGCCCTTGCTGGGGAGGAGATGGGGAGACGTGGAGAAGAGAGAGTGACTGGAGCAGGTGGGAAGGTGAAGAGACCTTCAATAAGGATATACACAGATAGAAAATATGACTTTATTCATAATAAAAAAGGAAAAAATAATATATTTAACAAAGTCATCAAACACATATGCTGAAAAAAAAAACACTCTCAACAAATGGTGCTGCAAAAATGATTGTCTATACACACACATAAGTGTGTGTGTGTGTGTGTGTGTGTGTGTGTGTGTGTGTGTGTGAAATTAGACCTGTAGATATCACTTCACACAATATACCTGAAACTTGAAAAACTGAAACCGCTAGAGAAAAAAAACTTAGGCAATACTCTTACATTATATAGGAGTAGGAAAAGACTTCCTAAATGAACTCCACTTACTAAAGAATTAAAGATAACAACTGACAAGCAGGACTTTATAAAACTCAGCAGCTTCAGCACAGCTAAAGATGCAATCAATCAGGTGAAGAGGAATCCCACAGAATGGGGAGAATCATTACCAGCTACACATCTGACAAGGAATTAATATCTAGAATAGACAAACAATCAAAAAACCAAGGAGTCAAAAAGAGAATGACCCATTTGTAAAATTAGGGCTGAGACCTACATAGAGAGTTCTCAAGAGAGAGAAAATAATGCCTAAGACATAGCTCAAAATGGATTCATGGTCCCTAGCAATTAGGGAAATGCAAATCAAAACAAGTGTGAGATTTCACCTTACCCCTGTGAAAATGCCAACGTCCAGCAAAACAACTTACAATTAATGATGCAGAGGGTGCAAAAGGAAAGAGAAACCTCAGTCACTGTTGGTGGGATTGAAACCAAGTGCAACCACTACAGAAATCAGTGCAAAGAATTCTTTAAAAGCTAAAAACAAATCTACCACATGACCCAGCTATATTTTCCTTGGCTCTCAGCATATGCCGAAAGGACTAAACATTCTACTCCATAGATAATTTTTTTTTAACCTATGTTCACTGATGCTTTATTTGCAATAGCTAGGAAATGGAAATGACCTAAATACCTTTCAACTAATGAAAGGCCAATAAAAATGTGGTGCATATACATAAAGGAATGCTATTCATCTATAAAGAAAAATGAAATCATGAACTTTGAAAGTAAATGGGTGAAAGTAGGAAAGATCATGTTGAGTGAGGTAGCCCAGACCCAGACAGACAAACATTGTGTGTTCTACCTCATGTGAGGTCCCTAGTTCCTAATCTTCAGATATAGGCGTAGTCCCCACCTATTATTAAGGAAACTTAAACAAAGTAAAACAATGGCAGAAAACCACAGCCAATCAAAGTACAGAGTTGTGGAGTCTAATATTATTGGATGAATCTACAATATAACTCCCACACTGAAGACTCAGGGATCATTGCTCAAGATAGGACAGAGGTTGTAAGAGGTAGAGGACCAAGGAGTTAGCCATGAGGCTGTGTCATAGAACTTTTCATTACATGCAAGACATCATGTGTCGAAAACAGAGACAGAGGATGGCACACATGTGTGCATGTAGACCGATTTCTTCAGTCAAGGCTTTTCAACAATGAAGCATGTAATGTTCTCAAGGACAACATATTAATTCCTCTGAGTTCAGCATTTCAGAGGTTAATATGACTATTTAACATTGGAATATCATTTCATTCTGGAAAAAAATGTTTTAAGATGGAAACCTTACATTTTACTGTTGGAGAGGACAAGACATCCTATAATAATGTGATTTGAACAGACATGGCCCTATAAACTCATGTGCTTGGCCCATAGGGTGTGGCACTATTAGGAGATGTGACCTTATCACAAGTGTCACTGTGGGGGCAGGCTTTGCAGTCTCTAAATGTTCAAGCTAAACCCACTGTGTCCACAGTCTCTTTCTGCTGCCTGCAGATCCACATGTAAAACTCTCAGCTCCTTCTCCAGTATGGTATCTGCCAACATGCTGCCATGCTTCTCAGCATCGTGATATTGAACTAAAACTCTGAAACTTTAAGCCAGCCCCAACTGGATGTTTTCTTTTCTAAGAGTTGTCATGGTCATGGTGTCTCTTCACAGCAACAGAATCCCTACCTCAGACAAGTAATAACCACTCTAAAACCCAGGTGGCTCATAACAACAAAGGTTAATTTTAAGTAAGGCATGCCTTGGCTATTCTGTATGATGACTTAGTTCTGAGAACCAAGCTAACCAGTGACACCTACTCAATACAGGCTTTTTAGTGGCAGAGGGACGGGGCAACTGAAACTCAGATGGTAACTGTAAGGCTATATGGGTGCTGCTGGCCTGATGGCTTCCGAAACAGATGTTGAAAGACTGTGGAGGGAAACAGCTTTTCAGAGTGGAAGCACGTCATCAGGAGCCTGACAGGTGAAGGCCATCTCTAAAAGGCACTCACATGATACCAAATCCTTCTCTCCAGAGATATCTAAGTGGAACATCTCTAAAAATATTGCCATGGATCGACTCTTTCCCATATTCTTACACCTGGAGGATATCACACGACTGAGCCAGTTCCCAAGGGTGGAGTTTAGGGTAAATCCAAGAGAAAGAGCCCTATCAGAAAGAATGCAATCCAGAAAAGCAGTAGATGATGAGGAACACAAATGCACCATACACCGTGTCCAAAAGCCTATGTCATTAAGTTAGACTACCTCATCTTATAACTTAGGTCAGGACACTGAGTCACTGGCCCAAATGATGTATGAAATTCTTAATATCATACTTAGCACACTGCTGGCAGTCAGAATCCCAGACAAAACTAACTAATGAAATTACTGATCTTTATTGGCTCAAAAGTCCCATAAATAAGCCCAGCTGTGCCTCCCACTCAGTGTTCCCCTTTGTGCACATTTAGGTCCCAATTTTGGAGGCACTGGTCATCCCACACCTACTTTCAGATGCCATCCTCTTCATCTCTGAAGGAGGATTATTGTCCTTGAAAATTTTAGTAGGATTTTGCAAGGGTTAAACATCCTATACTAAACCTAAATTCATAATTTAACCCCAACCACTGATAAGCCTAGTTGTAATAATGAGTGTGTAGTGCGCTCATACCATTATTTCAACTCTGACATCCTAAACTACTTTTTCATAGATATTAGTTATTTTATTAAATTAAACACATTTACATGAGAAAAAATTGTTCTTCTCTTAACTGAACCTAAATGTCATATAAATGACACTCAGCTCTTTAACCTTGTGAATCTTTTAAGACTAATAATTTTGCTTGTGATAAAGTTTCTTAAATTAGTAGATAATAAAATATAAGATTATAGGACAATCCTATTAAGTGATTATAAATTGAAAACTACACTAATACCAGACCTTAACTACTCAGCTATGCTCCCTCTTCTGCATCTAACAGGAGTTTACATTAACTGTCTATTCAAGTTTCTTTGCTGTCTAACATATTAACTTCTAAGATACGTCCTTCTGATGCTTTGAAGCTCCAAAGGATGCATTAGTAGTGGAGTATATGCAACAGATTTTTACCTCAAATCTTCCATGTAAACACACAGAGTAAACCTATTTTCAAACAGCTCTTCTTCTTGCTTTTGTAAGTAACATAAAAACCCTTCAGCTAGAGACAAGTTCTTTATTCTACAGCTATGGCAGCAACAATAACCAAAGCATACAGAACTGGTGCAATTTCACTAAGATGGCCTGTGAGTGTTGAATGCAAGATGTTCTCTGAGAGCAGAGAAAGAGAAGCATATGGATGTGAGCTCTTCCAAAAGAATGGGGTAAAAGAGAGAGCTATACTTGAGACATGGTTTTGCCTAATTTATTACATGGCCTGTGGGAAATTACTGGATACCCACCCGCTACCCCCCACCCCCGTCAAGAGACCTCTGAAGATTTGTTTAGTGAGAGTGAGTCTTCCTTTGATCCAAGGTGAAGCCTGTGTCTCCAATAGTCCCCATTGCTTATTGCCTTACTTTTACAAGATAGAAACAGTCTATATAGTTCCTCTTAATTGCACAGTTTCTGTTTGGTTCAGGGACTGTGACATAATGAAGTCATCAGCACTTTTGTCCTTACTTCAAGGTAAGATGTGTCTTCCTCCTTCCTCAGTAGGACAGGCTCAAACACCAGTGAACTTCAAAGAAGGGGTGCAGCCTCTGCACTCGGCCTTCAAGTCCCCCTCCCCTTCCTCTTCACTTACACTACGGGAGGCAGGTGAAAAGGGAGTTACTCCCTGGGCCCACTGTTGCTTTAAGGCTGACTCTTTCTTTCCTGAGCAATTGTGGACTCTATGGAGCTTCTTTGACAGAGACAAATTGTTTTGGACTTTAACTCACAACCCTCTTCCCAAGACCTAAACCAGAATGCATGATCCACTCCACATAGACCCTTTCCACTGGAGTCCTGTTGCCCTCCAATGGTTACTGTGGTCTACAAAGGGCACTGGACAGGACTTGGTCGACTGCCCTTTGTCAGCATCTGGTCATGAATTATCATCACCAGCTTTCTGAGTACAAATCCACCATAGCACAGACATCTCTGTGGTGTAGATAGATGTTCTCTATCTCTACAGCTTCCTTACTCACACAGCTACAGCTTCAGCAGACACTGTGGAGAGTGTCTAAGTGGTCACATGGAAGCCCCCTACTCTAGACCAAAGTAGAGATGGCTTCTGCCCCTAAGCCACCTGTGACTCCAAAGACTAATTCTTCTCAGAAAGTCATTGATTAGTCCTCTGACTGAGAATGATGGTTCAAATCTATAATCCTGACACTTGGAAGTTTGAACCAAGAGGATTTGGGTTCAGCATAGCTTAGGCTACATGGTGAGACCATTTAAGAAAAATAAATAAAAAGTACTCAACTAAGTTAATTTTTTTGTCTCTTTACATTCTAATTCCTTTTGAGTGCTACTAATAACAAAAATATTGTGATGCTCTTTTTCCTCTTGTTTTTTTAAAATTCTACATTTTTTAGCTTCTCATTTTTAATTAGTAGAATTTATTGTAGTGATTTTCAATTATATCCATCCAGACACATTGTTTTAATAACATCTTTTTCAACACACTCCTCTGCTACCACACAGAAAAATTCATAGATAAACCAACCAACCTGCATATATAATTTCAAGAAATCAATACACTGCTACAACTACAAAATGGAAAAAATAAACTTTTATGAATATAGCAACAGCGTGCACTTCTGTAATTAAATGTTCAGGCATGACTCCACTAGAGAAGGGGAAAAAACCTAGGTGGTTATCCTTACTCAAAATGATTATGTTTAGATTTATAGAAAAGCAGCCAATTCAACATCACCAACCAATTGCTATGATTCATGTTTTAAAATAGGGGATTAAGGACAAAGTAGAGGTTCCTGTTAACATCAACAGCTATACATCATCCCAAGGTCCACAGGTGATGATGCCTTTAGTAGTCTATTTAAGGCTCTTGACCAACTCTTAGTAACTCCTCAAACAAAAGTAGCTGATATACAGCTTGGGTCCTTCTCACATAGCTTGTTATGCTCAGCAAATGCATCATTCTGTATCACAGATGCTACTTGCAGGATATGTGGAAGTCATAGAACTCAGGGTATGCTCTCTAATGTATAAGCCTTTACCAGCAGGGTGTAGCATCTGGCTTCCTTGGTCCGACCCATTCAGGGACAGGTGAACACCAATCACTGGAATATCCAATAAAGACTTAAAAAAGAAAAAGAAATATCTCTGAGATTATCCATTTGTTGAACATCCCAATCACCTCTAAAGTGTGAAGGACTCAGCTGTTGCTCACATTGCCTAAGCCGGAACAGAAACACTTTACCTTGATAGAAGACCAAGGAAAAGAAGACCCTTTGAAAAGAAGAAAGAGAAAAAAATTAAACATGTTCCTTCAGGGCACATTTTCCTGTAGTTAATCTGTCCTGATAATCAATGCTCTCAGGGGCCAAAGGCAGGATCAAGATGTTCAGTGATGAGCTCTTAAACATTAAGGTTTCCTGCCTGAATTCCAAAAGGTAGATGGTGACACTAGGCTGAGAAAAAAATACCTTAAAAAAGGAAAATATGAATTATACTTTTTTGTTTCTTACAACATAAAATGACCAAAATCACTTTGTCTATGTGGATACAACCTGTGCTATTGATTTTCCAATATTAAAATTCTCCATATTTATATTTTCCAAATATAAGCTTTCATGATGAAATACCTATGTCATAAACATAGGTAACTCTTGTAAATACAGAAATTATATGCACATTTATATACAGATATTCACATATATCCCTTTGTATATGTGCTTCACGTAATTAGTTCCCATTCAGCAAAAAAAGGTATTAATAATGAATGACTTAAGAGACATCCTGTAAATATGACCTAACACCTTGACAATGCATCATGGGAAAAGCAGGCATGTGTGTTCTCTTAAGTTGTCCCTCTCACTATCGGCTTCATTGTGTTGTGTTGCAGATAAGCAAGTAAACTCTAAGGCCTTCTGTAAATCTGCGGCAGTATGGGAGCACAGCTGAAAGCTGCGTCCTGTAGGGTGAGCACTGAGCCTTCAACTTCAGCAAAACTCCAGGGAAATCATCTCCTCTCCTCATTCCTTCTGGAATCAGTGACTCTAATGTTTCAGTTCTGGTTCCCTAAAGTACTGTACAGCACAACACAGCCTGGTAGGCATGAACACACTATGTTATTTCTATGTATGTATCTGCTATCCACTCTATGCAACCAACATTTAGCAGCTTCCAAACCACTGCCTGAAAACTGAGCTAAGGCTCTTTTGTCTGTCTCAGCATCATTTCCAGCATCTCCTGTAGGAGATGGGATCTTGGTGCCTGGGCCACACAACAACAAAGAAGCTGCATTGTTTTGTCTATCTGAGGTACTAGTGCATCATGTTTGAAAATGATAGAATGATATTTAAGAAGGATCTTTTTATTTCCATATGTGAACCCATTATCAGATTTTAAAAAGCCTACATCCAAATCAGCTATGAAATTGAGGAAGATAAATCTAGAGATTCATAATTTATATTCAATCCTATCTGTCTATTTAACAGACCCTTCCTGAAGTGTGCTTGAAGTTAGCGGCTAAATTATTCTCAAATTTCTTAAAGTTCATCAGACTGAAAAGCTCTGCAAATACTGTCACAAATAACCATTCTGATCATAATAAAAAGCTCTGCTTAAAATATTATCTTTTAAAGTAACAGCAAAATCCATAAATATGACTTGATTTGCATTCTGATTATATAAGCCAGAGTAACTCAATTTTTAGTCATGTTGTGCATCTATCTACATGTGACTTGTGTATGATTCCTATCACCAAAAAATTATAGAATTAACTACACTTAGCATTCTCCGCTATTATAACCACTATGTTATCAAGCCAAGTGGTGAGCAGGAATAGAACAGAGGCCTGATTCCCTGGAACAGAGAGACTAGGGACAGGCTACTTCTTGAAAAACTGGACACTATAGCTGATGACACTGAAGGAAAACATATTTTTTGAGACTATAGAACGTGAAAGTACTTCATTGACATGAGATTAGATTGAATGATGCAAAAAGATGCTTGTGGTTGGTTTAACATGAGAGTTTCAATTCTGTAGCACAAAAGTATTGAAAGCAGTTACATGGGTGATGTCTTTTGACATCACCTTGTCTTACAGTTACCCAAGTCTAGTTCTGGAATCCAGAAGCAAGAGTTAGCAGCCTATTCAATACTCCCATTATAGGAACAATGTCACAGCTGGTACCAGCCCAGGGCTGACTGCTTTGGATCAATATGCTCAATAATAAGATTTCCCCGACCCCGTCAAGACCTCTTCACTTTAGGAGCACCTCTCATATTACTTGGGTGTTATCCTATTGTAAGCCTGAAGCTCTACCATGACCGCTGTAAAGGTTGAAAAATAAAGGCAATCAAGACAATGGCAAGTGGCAAAGAGAACTCTGGGCATTTAGTTCTGAATCAAAGCTTGCACACTCAGTTATGGAAGATATCAGAGTCATGGTTTTCTTCCTTTTAAAGGCTTTTTGAGTTGAATACTTACAAACCTTCCCCCAACCAAAGGGGAAAGGAGTGGGAGTATGGAAGGAAGGGAGAAATGCTAACAGATAAAATGACTTTATTTCACTTATACCCTCAAGTAGTGTTAATAATACAGTGAACACTCTGTGCCTGCTACATGAACATGAATGATACAAAACACAGGAAGGGATATGAGTTGCTTTGAAAGACCCATGATGCAGTAAAATAAGTGTCAATTTAGTGGGATCTGTTCATATATGCAGGGGGTATGGCATGTGTTTCTGCTTTTGTTTTTATTTGCTTGTTTCTGCTTTTTTAAAAGTCTTACTTGTTCGGAATTTTTAATTTGCCTGTTTGTTTTCCAAGAAGAGAAAGTTTGTATTGGATGGGTAGTGAGCTGGGATCTGGGAGGAGATACAGGAAAGAAAATCATGATCAAAATACATTATACAGAAAATAATTTTCAATAAAAATTAAAACCCTTTAAAAATAAAAAATGCAAGAATTATGAAAAAGAAATGTAGAAAATTTATGCTGCTCAAAGCAAGCAACCCATTCAGAATAAGACAAAGCTTTTTCTATTAATAGATAAGATTCTTTGCATTAATTGTTTTTGCTCAATCTTACTATAATTCAGAAAATGCTCTACAAAATGAAGTCTACTTGAAAATCTAAAGAGAAGGTATGTTTGGTGACTGAGCTGGAGAGGAGACTAAATAGAACACGGGAGAAATCTCTAGCAGCTACTCTGAGTGTTTAACTTTCAAAAGACACGAAAAACAAAGAGGATAGTAAAAACTCTGTCTTGTGCATATAGATTTTCCTAGACAAGAAATAATCTAGCCTTCTAATAACTGTTCCTCCAGGCTTCTGTAGTTACACTTAGATCTGTGGACATGATATTTTACAAAGAGTAGCTACATGCAGAACCTGTTGCCAAGATCATGGGGGCTACCTGTATGAATTTAAACTCTGTGTAGAAACAAAATTTAAATGTGGTCATGAAAATAGGTACCCAATGACCCTTTATTAAACAGAAAATAAGGAACTCTTTCAAGCAGAATATTAGTCATAAATCTATGATCATTTCAATTTCAAGTGCTTATTGATTCCATATAGTATGCTGATATTTATTTTAGTAACTATAATTCAGATTTTAGCTATCTAAATTTATTTCTTACAGGTTCCTCTTCTATTTCCAAACAATAATTAAGCTCTTTGAAAATTATTTATTTTATTTTTGAGAAGATAATTGCATCATTTCTCCTTTCTCTTCCTCCCTCTAAGACCTCCCATTTACTCTTTTCTTTCTCTCTCTCAAATTCAGTCTTTTTTCATTAATTATTATATGCATATATGCCTATAGATATACATATATATTCCTAAATAAAACTTACTCAGTTTTATAATATTATGCATATGTATGTTTTCAGGACTCTGTTGCAAAGAAAAAATTTCTTGATGCATAGGAAGAGCTACACTTACCTGTGGGTATAAGGACCAATATTTAGAATGTGGTTAAGAATTATGCCGATTTAAGTGAAGTTGTGGCTTCAGGTTTTCCTCTAAGATCCATGACTTCATTATCCCTGGGTAGTTGGCTAGGTTTCTAGTATCAGCTATGATATCCCTCTTGCTGAATGGGTCTTAAGTTCCATGAGAAAGTTGTTGGTAACAGCTAAGACATGCATGTCACTACCACACCATTAGGGTTATCATATCATGCTGGTTGTGGTGGTTCATAGGCATCATAACTGGCAGGAATGTTGATTACTTCCATCTTTTGGAAGTTTGCATAGCATCTTCTGGTAACATGAAAGCTAGTCACAAGGAGACTGCTTTCAAATCAGTCCTGAGGCAGGATCATTCTGTTAGTTCAAGCTCAGGGCTCTCTGGATCCTGCATCTGAAATGCATGATGTCTCCAGCAATGGGGACTTACCTACTACCTCTGCTACCTCTCAGTCCTGTCATTTTTCAAAAATTCGGGAAAATATTTATGATTATCTATTACTCGTTACTTAGGATCGATCACATGAAGCACTGCTTCTAGCAGAACCACTAATGACAAGCATTCACACATGATTTTTACATACTGCCATAAGTTTTATCCCACTAAGCTACATCTATTTTTTTCCTAAAGAAACTAAGAACATCTTTAGCTGTTTTAAACAGAGTCCTAATGTATGTTGTGATGCAATCCTGAGCATACTTTACCTGGACTCCAAAAGGCACTGTCATTGAATCTGTGCATCCCATTCTTTCCAGCAAAATGTCAAACTATGAGTGTCTATTTAAAGGACTCTGTATGACACCAGAGGCAACAATAGAAATATGAATATAAGTCCCACTGTAACTCTATCTGTGACCTTCAATGTCTTTCTCACATTGTTTGTGAATCAGGAAACGGAGTGAGATGAAGGACTTCTTAAGCGCCTTAATGGCATCTCCTGTTGCTGCAGTATTCAGAGCATGACAATAAAGAAAGGGACATCTGATACCAATGAGAAATGGGAAGTGACAGTTCTAGAACTCAGTGCCCTTTGAGGAGATAATGATTATGTCATACTTGGCTTATCAATATTGCAAAATTAAAGCATTTTTAGCAACTTTTTTCAGAAGAAAATAACCCCAGAGAATATATTAACACTGGGAAAACATGTACAGCTTAAAAATAAAACAACTCTTTATTTAAATGTCCCAGGATTGTTGCCAATATTATTAAGGAGGATTTAAAATCCTTAAGTGATATAAAATTTTTAATTAGAAAACACTGGTTTAATGTGCTTAAAGTAAAGATGGTGATAAAGCAAATTTCTGATGGAAACCAAGACAACATAATCACTGGAGAAAGGTTTCTGGTAGGAGGGCACTACATTCTCTAGTCTGTTGCTTTTTTTTTTTTTTAACTTGAGTGTAAGCCTATTTTTTTTAGAAGTAAAGTGAAGGGTAGGGGGATTATTCAGTATCTCCCCACTGAATAAATAACTCACTGCACAACTGACAGGGTAGGAGTCAGATCCCAGCATATGGATGCTGGATAGGCATAGCAGCCTGCCTACTGTGATTCCAGTACCTGGCAGACAGAGATAGTCAATCCCCAAATCAAGCTGTCTAACTAGACTACCATATAGGCAAGCTCTGAGGTCAACTGAGAGAGCCTGCCTCAATGAAGAAAATAAAGAAAAAGGAAGGGAGACACCCTACATCAACGTCAGACCTACATACACACATGCACACATGTGCACACACATATATGCATGTGCAAAGAGGGAAGAAATAAAATAAAATTTGCATCCACTATCACAGAGCTTTCTAACCTTGACCAAGTCTTGAGTCACAGAAAACAGTGTTTGCCCCACACTTTGTAACAATAGATAAAGCAGCTTCTATTTGTGTGATAGTTAAAGGTTCTAGATCATTCCCAAGCACCTCACACCCACTGCTGTGAGGGATCAATAGCTACGCACACCTGTGCCTACTGTAGCACAAGCTACAGGGACACTTTGCTATCTAAAATAAGGGACCTGTATATACACTATCAATTCTTTAAAACTATTCAAATGCACCCATTCACAGGAATGAGTCAGAGAAAACCTGCTCTGCTGCTGAAGCAAACGTTCTGTAGAAGTTCCAGTGAGCTCAGACTTGCATACAAAGCATAGGGCTACAACCATAACAAAAACAAAAGTATTATTGCATTTTAGCTAAAGCCAAAGCCTTATATTTGCTTGACATTTAAATCTTATTTGTTTATCTAGTGTATTTAAATTCTACCATTATATCTAGTATATTTATTAGGATATCTAGTATATTTAAACCCAACCTATTATATTTGGTTAATTAACAAAATTTACCTCTAGCTAAAATTCTTATATGTTTGAGACAGATAGCTTGACTGTTATTTATCATATATAAACATTTCCAAAAATGATGCTTCCATGTACAATAAAATAATTGAGAGGGGTTAATAAAGTACATTTAAAAAAAGCCAAAAGAATCATTTTATTTTTATTTACCTAAAATCACATACAATATACATAAATGTATGTGTATATGTATACAGAGTTTAAAGAAAATTTTCCCACCTGGGCTGAAAATGCTCCCCATCAAGAGCCATAGATTATCTAGCAAGATCCCTAGTACAAGGCAGGAGAAATTCCTTCCAAGTTGTTGATCAGAGATGTCCAAGAGACCCCAAAAAAGTATAGGTTATTGCTGTTGCCCTTTGTAGCCTTTCACAGGCTGAAAGGAAGTCCCTATTGTTGAGGATACCATGCAATTTGAACACCAGAACGTATGATACAAGCTTTCATGGGAGGGATGCAACTAACTATCCTACCCAGCTGTGATGCCTATAAACTTCCACAACAATGACCAACATTACAAGATACACAAAAAGGTACAATAATGGCATTCCTGTATAGTTGGATTAACACATACTCTACAAGTGGGAAATCATGCCTAGTACTGGAAACCTGGTCACCTACCCCAGACTGGTGAGTAAGACATTGGCTCTTAAAGGATAACTTATTTCCATGTAAGCCACCTGAATTCCTAGCTATATTCTAAATGCTTATCCTTATACTCACAGATACATATAGCTCATCAAAGAAGCTTCTCTCTGCAGCAGATGGAGACCACTGCAGAAATCCACTCTGATCAGAAAGCAGAGAAATGATTGTGGGGTCCCCAGCCCCTACTTCTATATCTAAAGCTTAGGGAGAAACACACAACAGTGGACAGAAGGACTGTAGGAGTCAGAGGACCGGGAAATTTACTGTAAGTTTGTGTGTCCTAGAAGTGACTGGGAAGCTATACCAATGATATTCAACAGCATGGTGGGCCTGAGCAAGGACAACATCAATACACATGCTAACATTGAAGGAAGAAATCTCATAGAGTCCCACCCCTGGGCAAAGACCTATAGACAACTAAAGACTGCTAAGAGAGAGAATCTATCTAAAGGTGATATCTGTAATTGCTTATCCAGGACCAAGTAATCAATTCTAAAACCATATACATACTAGCAAAACTAAGTGACTCATTGGGTTATGGATGTGTGTGTGTATACATTTATATACACATACATAGTATGTGTGTACATAACAATTACAAAAGAAAGGAAATCATGAATTTGAGAGAGAGTAAGAAAAAATGACATGGGAGGATTAGAGGAAGAAAAAAGGAGGGAGGGGAAATGATATAATTATATTTCAATATTAAAAGTAAGTCTTAAAATTAAAATAGTAAATTTCACACAGAAAGACACACACATGCATATGGGCACAATACACACGGGTACACACACATGCTCACGTGTACAAACACACACACATACACACACACACACACACACACACACACACACACACACACACGCACGCACAAGGCACATCACTGGACTCACTATGAAGAAGCCACAGGGAACACTGCTGTTTAACGCTTATGAGCTCATGATCGCACTGCTCCCAAATGCATGACCCTATGCAATCTGACTTCCAAAATGATTTCATAGGCCTTCCAGTGCCCAGCAGCCTTGAACAAAGAGCTGTCTTCCAACCGCTGATCTTTGGCAGCCACCGAGACTATCTTCATGGCTGTTCGCTTGCATTGAAAAGTTCATAGACGCCTTGAGGAAGCTACACCACAGGGCAGCTGCTGACAGCCAAAGCACAACTCTGGCCCCAGCAGATACATTTTTCTTAAAAAAAGAAAAAAAAAAGTTTCAGTCAGCTTGCACTCAACTTTCTGCTATTCATAGCCTTGGTAAAAGCTAGGTGCCATTGTTAGCCCAGTTAGACGAAGAGCATTTCCTCTGGTAGTCCAACTAAAGGTGTTGGCTGATAGAAAGGCAACCTGTGTATATCAAGGACTGTATATGATTATTGCAGGCATAGCCCTCCCATTCAGCTTTAACATCATTGATGTAAACACTTTTGTATCCGCCCCCTCCTGGCTATGTAATGGGATTAGTGGCTCATTTGAAAGTCAAACTATACTATAAAGGTACAGTAACAAAAACAGCCCGGTACTGACATAAAAACAGACTTGTGGATCAATGGAATCAAATCAAAGACCCGACCTTAACCCACACATCTATGAGCACCTGATTTTTAACAAAGAGGCCAAAATTATTCAATGGAAAAAAGGTAGTATTTTTAACACATGATGTTAACACTGGATGGTAGAATGTAGAAGAATGCAAATAGATTCAAACTTATCACCCTGCACAAAACTCAAATCCAAGTGGATCAAAGACCTCAACATAAACCCAGCCACACTGAACTTGATAGAAAAGAAAGTGGGAAATACCCTCCAACGCATTGATACAGGTGACCACTTCCTAAATATAAAACCAGTAGCACAGACACTAAGAACAACAATCAATAAGTGAGACCTCCTGAAATTGAGAAGCTTCTGTAAAGCCAAGGACACAGTCAATAGGACAAAACTACAGCCTACAGAATGGGAAAAGATCTTCACCAACCCTACATCTGACAGAGGACTGATCTCTAAAATATATAGAGAACTCAAGAAACAAGAACCCCAAAACTTAAATAACCCAATTAAAAAATGAGGTTCAGAACTAAACAGAGACTTCTCAGCAGAATTACAAATGGCTGAAAGGCACTTGAAAAATTGCTCATCATCTTTAGCCATCAGAGAAATGCAAATCAAAACAATCTTGAGACACCACCTTATACCTGTCAAAATGGCTAAGATCAAAAACACATTTAATAATCTATACTGAAGAGGATGCAGAGCAAGGGAAACTCGCCTCCATTGTTGGTGCGAGTGTCAGCTTGTTCAACCACTCTGGAATGCATTTTGGCAGTTTCTCAGAAACTGGAAATCAATCTCCCCAAGGATGCAGCAATACCACCATTGGGCATGTACCCAAAGGATGCACATTGGTACCCCAAAAGCATTAGCTCAACTATGTTCATAGCAGCATTATTTGTAATAGCAAGAACCTGGAAGCAATCTTCAACTTAAGATGGCCCTCAACTGAAGAATGGATTAACATACTGGGGAACATCTACACAATGAAGTATTAGTCACCAGTAAAATAATGACATCCTAAAATTTGCAGGCAAATTGATAGATTTGGAGAATATCCTCCTGAGCGAAGTATCACAAGTCCTGAAAGATAGGCATGGGATATGCTCACTCATAAGTAGACTTTAGACAAAAAGCATAGAACACCCAAGCTTCAAACCACAACTCCAGAGCAGCTGGAAACAGAAGAAACTTACGTGAGACATCCAGGGATACCTCTAGGAAGAAAAAATAGAGAATATCTCCTGAGTAAATTGGGATCATAACAGGTAGAGAGCAAGGAGAGGTGGGAACAAATCATAAGAGAAGGAAATGTTTGAGTGAGAGGAAAAACAAAGAGGGAGGAAAAAAAAGGGATGGATATTTTGGTAGAGGAACCCAATGCAGGGTTGGAAAGAGACCAGGTGCTAGGGAAACCCCCAAGAACTCACAACATGTCCCTGGATAGGTCCTCTATCGATAATAGAGGGGTACCTAAACAGGACATTTCTTATAATCAAATGAATAACCAACCTAAGTGTCACCACAGAATCTACACCCAACAATGAATGGAGGTGGAGGCAGAGATCCATGGCTGAGCACTGGGCTGAGCTCCCCTTCCAGCTGCAGAGTGGAGAAGAGTCTATGTGAGCAAGGGGATAGGGAGTATAAGGAGGAGACCCACAGAGATGGCTGCATGGAGCTCTGGGGAGCACACTTAATCAAGAATAGTCCCTGGGGAACCATAGGAAAAAGAGCTAGGCCTTCCAAGGGTAGGCAACTGTCGATTGGCATGGGCAGTATGTGGAGCCTAGAGGGGTGGGATCAAACTGTGTTCCTGTAAATGGGCTGGCACCTTGGAGCCCATTCCCTGCAGAGGAGCCCCTAACCCGGCCTTTTGATATTGAGATGAGAAAATTGGGCCTACCTGGAGTGGATGCCACACTGAGTTGACTCACCTTGGGACTTCCTGCCTTTTGGGGGGAGGGAATTGGAGGATGTGGTAGAGGGGGAATGCTGAAGGCTGACTGGGAGGTACTGGGAGGAAGAAAGGATGAGTGAGCAGGGGGATACATGGAAAAAAGGATCCTTTTAAAAATTTTATTAATTTTTTTAAAAAGAAAAAAAAGGAAGAAAATCAGCCAGAAGACACCCTCTGCTGGCCTTAGATGCGATAATATAATGACCAAATAAAAGGCTTCTCCCAGCAGTCTTTCCTCATCAACTTTTTATCTTTATTATTCATAGAGTAAGACAAATTGGTAACAGGAAGAGAAAAATGGCAGAAGCAGAAACAAACTGGAAACAGCAGCAAAAGAGTAACTAAAGAGTTCCAGAGAAACATCTGGAAAGGACATGGCAGAAATAATGGTGATGGATGATGTAGAATAAGGGAAGAGGGTAGAGATCTGAGCTGAAGATAAAAGCTGATAAAGAGCCTTCGATGGCAGACTGCAGGATGCAATCAAGAGAACTACCAACCCAAATGATCTGAGTCCCAACATCCAAACTCCAAAACCTGGAACAAGTCTCTGCCTAGGGCCATATATCAGCATAGTAAGCACAAGAACAGGAATGCTCACAATGATAGGAACCAAAGGCCATGATACTTGGGGCCAGCTTGGGAGCTGTAGTGTTAGCTGGCACTGCTGTTGTAGATGCTCACAGCTGCTAGAATTAGAGAACTGACAAATGCTGGCACCACTGGAAACAAAGCCCTGGAAACAAGCCTCTCAGGGTGTCTAGGGCAATTAAGTCTCTGCCTTCTAAGCCCTATGGTGATAGCCCTTGGTCAGAACTAGGTCTTGGGCACTCAAGGAACAAGTACTACTAGCACTGGAGGACATTGTTCTCACCTACTCATTGTCTCCAGACAGCTAGAGCAGAAGGATCCAAGTTAGTTGGTGACATTATAATTGTATTGCATGTAATATTGGTTATGTATAGAAATTACTTCAAGACAACCAAGCTTTAGGGGTGGTGAATAATTCTCTATTCAAGAAATACAATTAAATTTCTTATTTTAAACTTTCCAAATATTGCTGATGAAAAGAGAACGAGTCTATGATACCCGTGTTCCTAGCCCTTAAGTGTAAGATTTCTCAATCAGTTGGTTCCACTGGCATCTTTCTCTCTGTATGATGTTTACACCTAACTTTCTGCTTCTCTCTATTTGGAGTTTGTAATCATTGCTATTTGTTTGACCCTTACCTCTGTACTCTCTAGTCTCTTCAGATTTAGCCACATGTTCAATTGTAAGAAGAAAATGGCAGAGCTAATGTGAGGCTTTAATTTACCAAATTGATTTCCCAGCGAGTTAAGTAACCTCTCACCTTTATAAATACATAAATAAATAAGTCACTTTGCCTGCTCCAATCATGTAACCAAGGTGATTTTTTTCTCAGAGGCACCATGGGGAGCTGGTGGCATAGGATACTCTAACACCTTCAGTCTTCCTTCCCCTTCTTTATCTGAACCCCACTCTTACAGCTAGCTCCGGCTTTGCTTTAGCTCTGAAGAGACGGGGATCACTGAAAATGTTGCTCTTCAAATAATAAAAATATGTTGAACTGAAAATTCTGGAAAGCAAAATAATTGTAGTATATTATTTCAGAATTCTTTCAAGAAGCAGTGAAGACTTAAAGATCCTGTCACTAATTATGACAATTGAATCCTCTTGTCCACACTGTAAAGGGACTTAATGACTCTGTAAAGTAGATAGCATTGCCAACCCCTCCTTTAAAGTGGTGAACTCACCCTTAGAATATAAAGTCACTTTCTACAATCAGACCACCAGTGAATGGCAGAGCTGAGATCAATAGTGCACCCCCCACTCTTTCTGCCTTAAGGGGGATTCAAATTAAAATTAAGAGACTTACAGGTATTTCTGTCTCCTAGTAGTAGTGTTCTACATCACACAGCTTCAGCACTTGACTCCACAAGCTCACTGCTTGGCACATGAGTTTGTGCTAAGCATTAGCATGTCTAAGTTCTGCCAGTACAAGATACAGAAGGTGAAGCTCTGACCTCATGACCTGAGAGTTTAAAGTTCATTACCTATAATAGATAGTAACAAATACTGAGTGAGTAGCACTATCCAATGCCAGGAAAATACAGAAGAGGAAAATGTTTGCTTAGCAATACTAGAAAAGAATGAAAACTTGGAGCATACAAAAAGACATTACTTTTAAATTTTAGTGACCTATATAAAATAGTATACTTCTAAAAAAAATTTGTATACTTCTTACCAAAATAGTACACTTAGAAGACATTTAAATAGTGTAGAAAACTATCACCTTGGAATTGAGATGTAGGTAGTAACACTGTCTTGTGGACAGATAGCCTGTGCATACATACATACATGATGCATCTATGCATGCACACATAGAAACACATTTTCCTCTAAGCAATTATTATTTTGTTGCAGTGTTTAATAGTACTCCTCATAGGAACTCATCTCTTCTCTGATATTATTTGCTTACTCTTTCCTCTTGACTTATTCAGGGAAGTTTCTAGTGCACCTTCTAATGAAGCTCTTTTTCACACCACATTCTGTACAGTTCTTCAAGATCAACTGTCTTATTGATAAGGAAACAGACATCTTTCAAGCCCTGAGAATGTTATTACGGTAGTGTATATGGGATATAAGCCAAGGCTAGTAATAATTTCTCTCCTTCCTTCCCACCTGACCTGTTTCCTATGAGAGATGTGCTTATCAGTTCATACTTCTCACAGAATAACCCATGAAAAGCCTTTCAAACTGCAAAAGCAGCAGCATTCAATATGTAGCAGATGTTGCTCTCCTAGAGAGAGGTTTAGGTGGGATTTGTGTCTTGCAATTGCTTCGGAAGTCAATTACTCCTAATTCAGTGACATCCTGTCAGCCAAAGTTTAGAGGCTTAAGCTGTAAGATCTGCTTATAACATATCATTCCTCCGCAAATCATATTTTGCCATCTATTGCTTTTTTTTCTATGATTTGATCAAATTTAATCACTAAGAGAAGAGCTGATTATGTACATAAGCACTAAAAATAGATGACAGAATTGAATATTGGTCACTAGGTCAATGGTCTTGTTAAGAAATTAAAATGTATAAAATCTAAAGATAATAGAATGAATATATCTGACTATGTGCTTTATAAGATTTTTTTATTTTTTTATTATGAATAAAGTAACATTTTCTATTCCTGTATATCCTTGTTCAGGGTCCCTTCCCCCTCCCACCCCCTCCAGTCACTCTCTTCTCCACATCTCCCCATCTCCTTCCCAGCAAGGGCAGGAGGTCCCAAGGACCCAATATTGCTTATTTCAGCCTCCACTCCTGGCAGACCCCATTTTCTCCTCTCAACATCAAGACTGAGTCAGGTGTTCCTCCAGAGGGAGTGGGATCCAAGGTGCCAGTCTAAAATGTTTCAGATACCAAGCTGCTCAGTGGTTGTAGTTTGCTTGGAAATGCTTTGCTTTTTGCTTTTTTTGTTTAGAGTCCACTAATGAATGAGTACATCCCTTGCTTATCTTTCTGGGCATGAGATACCTCGCTCAGGAGGATGTTCTCCAAATCCATCCATTTGCCTGTGAATTTTAGGATATCATATTTTCTTACTGCTGAGTAGTACTCCATTGTGTAGATGTACCACAGTTTGTTAATCCATTCTTCAGTTGAGGGGCATCTAGGTTGTTTCCAGGTTCTTGCTATTACGAATAACGCTGCTATGAACATAGTTGAGCTAATGCCTTTGGAGTACGAAAGTGCTTCTTTACTGTATACACCCAGAGATGGTATTACTGGATACTTGGGGAGATTGATTCCCAGTTTTCTGAGAAACCTCCATACTGCATTCCAGAGTGGCTGAACAAGTTTACACTCCCACCAACAATGGAGGAGTGTTCCCCTTGCTCTGCAACCTCTCCAAGCATAGACTGTCATCTGTGTCTTTTATCTTAGCCATTCTGAAAGGTGTAAGGTGGTATCTGAAAGTTGCTTTGATTTGCATTTCTCTGATGGCTATAGAAGTTGAGCACTTTTTCATGTGCCTTTCAGCCATTTGTAATTCTTCTGCTGGGAATTCCTCTTTTAGTTCTGAACCACATTTTTTGATTGGGTTATTCAAGGTTTTGGGCTTTAGTTTCTTGAGTTCTCTATATATTTTAGAGATCAGTCCTCTGTCACTTGTAGGGTTGGTGAAAATCTTTTCCCATTCTGTAGGCTGTCATTTTGTCCTATTGACAGTGTCTTTGGCTTTACAGAAGCTTCTCAGTTTCAGGAGATCCCACTTATTGATTGTTGTTCTTAGTGTCTGTGCCACTGGTGTTATATTTAGGAAGTGGTCGCCTGTGCCAATTCGTTGGATAGTATTTCCAACTTTCTTTTCTATCAAGTTCAGAGTGGCTGGATTTATGTTGAGATCTTTGATCCACTTGGATTTGAATTTTGTGCAGGATGACAGTCTTGGATCTATTTGCATTTTCTACACACTACCAACCAGCTGTGCCAACACCATTTGTTAAAGATACTATCTTTTTTCCCTTGAATATTTTGGGCCTCTTTGTCAAAGATCAGGTGCTCATAGGTTTTGGGGATAATGCCGGATTCTCAATTTGATTCCATTGATCCACAAGTCAATATTTTTAATTTATGTTTCCTCTGCTTCTTTAGGAAAATTAGCACTATAATTAATGTAACATACTTTAGAAAAAGAGCTAAATTTTTTAATTAAAAATTCAATGGGCACCAAAATATAACTGGCCAAGAGTCACAGAAATGTAACACAGGTATATATCACATCTTTTGAGTCTGTTATATATGTTGTCAAATCTACATTGTATCAGCAGCAGTGGTGCAAGTCTTATTACCCATTCTGCATCAGAAATGTGTGAAAACAAGTCTATGCATATCATAGTGGGTGTGTGGAGTTACAGGGACCCTTAGGGCATCCTTCTGTGTGGGTTCCTGAGATCAGCCTCAGGCAGTCAGGCTTCTCTCTGGCCCAGCCATTTCTTTTATGTCCCTTTTGAATTCCCAGTCAAGTTTTAGAAACTAAGGTCTGAAGCACAGCCCAAGCAATCCATTCTGTTCTATGAAATGTTCTTCAGAGAATGAAGGCCTAATGATACACACCTGAATATCATGGAGGACAGTATTGCAACATTAAGAGAAAAAAAAACAAAGGAACTGACTTCAATGACTGCTTTCAAATGTCCTCCTACACCTAGCTGTCCTGAGGAAAAGTATACCTTGAGGCTGGAAGCAGACGCTAGGACTGTTTCCTTGACATCCAGATTCTATTACTCATGACTCTAGATTCATTAACTCTCCTTGTGTTAATGTGGTTTTAGGTCATTGATCAGGTGTGATGCTTTCTTAGTTTTCCGTGTTGTAGAGAAGGCAATTCATCACTGTTTGAGCCCTTTAATTCAATTTTTGAATTGAGCTCTGGAAATTTAATCCCACTGTGTAAAGCTCCTTTTTAAAAGCTATTTAGAGGAAGAATATCATCTATATGGAAGAAAGGGGACAATCCACATTTCTCATAGTACTTGACGATGCCTTGCAAGTGAAAAAGTTATGAGTCCCAAACATCTAAGTCACATTGTCCAGGTCTATCTTAGGATCCAGAACATAGAAGCTGTATGGTAGGTAAGAGAACCATTTTTGGAAACACGCAACGTGATTCAACTCCTCAGGTATATATATTCACTAACCTTGGATAGGAAATAACGATGGTGAAGACTGAGTATTCCAGAGACAGACAAAGAAGTAAATCTGAAAGAGTACCAAAATGCCTTCCCAAGCAAGGGGGACACATTGGCATAATGAAGTGGACTGGCCAACGCACTGGTTCTGGCATCACTGATGACCTGAGCACTTGATGTTGTAATATCCTCTCAGGGGAGGGGCCACAGAGTAGCACAAAGTCTGTCAAAATTCCAGTCCCATTGTGAGGAACCTCAAATAGTAAAGCCCGTCACAATGTTCCCAGATGGCCCTGCCCAAAAACAGAAATATCAAGCCAATAGCAAATGACAGAAGGGGCAGGACCAAGGACTGGGTGTTGACAACATGAAGCCATTCAGATAAAGAGCCAACCAAATACTTACAGGTATATAAATGTGTTCTACATAGTTCTAGGTGCAGCATCACTCACTAGTGGGCTGGCTATAAGAAGTTCAGGTCTTTCATGTTCTACTTTTTGTTTTAAAACATAGATGTGAGAGGCAAAGTACACCATCCTGGGTCTACTCTGTGCCCTCTCTCTACAAAGGAGGTGCTCCAGAAACCCTGGCTATGGATCTTTCTGGATTTTTCAATTAACAGACAGACTTATACATTCATGGGCTGGTAAAGCACCAGCAAGTTGTCCCCGCCATCCTATTAGGGAGGCACATCTAGCTTAGCCATCTGCGAGAGTAAGCAAATGTGCATCCAAAGGACATTACTAGGCTCTTCATTGCCAGCTGCCTGGGTCTGAATGCAAACACCTGATAGGCTTCTCCCGGGAAGACTCCTGTAAAGCACCTGCTGGACCTCTGCCACCTTAGGCTGCTCTTTGAGATGTTTCTGTGCCACTTTGTCCATCCAAGAGTGTCTTCCTGTCCCCTTACTGTGAAGACATTGTAACCAAAGAAATCTATAAAATAAAGCATTTAATTGGGAGCTTACTTTTAGTTTCAGAGACTCAGTCCATTCTCATCATGGCAGGGAGAATGACAGCGTGCAGGCAGATGTTGGAGCAGTAGCTGAGAGATATAGCCTGATTTATAGGCAAAAAGGAGAGCACTAGGCCTGGTGTGTGCTTTCAAAACCTCGAAGCCCATGCCCAGTAACAAACCTCCTCCAATAAAACTACATTTCTTAATCCTTCCCAAACAGTTCCACCAACTAGAGACCAAGTACTCAAATACTCAAAGCCTATGGAGGCCTTTCTTATTCAGACCACCATTTGTAGACAGGATCTCTCTGATGCATGATGCTTGGCACTCTCATAGGGAATGAAGATGGCAATGATTAGATGTATAGATGGTACAGCTACCTAATGGCAGGCTGGTGAGTTCCAGGAGACAGTGTTTGTTGCAGAACGACATCATAGACTAGACAAAGAATGGGTGTGTTAAGGTGTCATCACGAACAAGCACTGTTTCAAACAGATCTGAATCAAAATGTCAAAGGAGAGTCATGGAAAGTAAATTATGTTCACTAAACAAGGTGTGGAAATGCCCACCTGTAACAGTAGCACTCAAGAGGCTGAGATAGAAGGATGATTCTTGCACAAATTCTGGTTGTATTAAAAGAAACTCAGAGCCAGATATCAGGGAAAGGCTGAAATATCAAAGAGAGGAAACACCACAGTCAAATCTTACCCAGCTATATTCCAGCTTCCTCAGCCTTGCTCCTAATCACTTCTAATGCCTGCTGTTTTCCTAAGCCTGCCTTAAATACCTTCTTTGCCCAGCTGTATCCCATCCTAGGATTAAAGGCATGGGCCACTACTATTTGGTAGTTAGCCTTGAACTCAGAAACATAAATATTTCTGTCTCTGGAGTTATGGGATTAAAGGCAAAGTACCACCACTGTCTACCTGGGAAACTAGAACTCCCTCTGTAAACCAAGCTGGCCTCAAACTCAGATCTGCTGGGATTAAAGGCATAGGGCTCCATGCTTGGATTAAAGCTGTGAGTTACCACTCTCTGATCCTCCTGGATTGACTGTGGGTAGATCTCTTCTCTGATATTCCAGATTGGTTTTATTAAATATATAACATATCACCACAGGTGATTAATATGAAGCCAATGTGGGCTACACAAAGAGACCCTGTCTCGAAACAATTGTATTCCCAAAAGTCATGGCCCCATATTTCAAAAAAGTAAACTAAGCTATATTCAGATAATTTCATATATTCTTTGCCCTATTCTTAAAATACGTTGCCCAACTGGGTATGCTAGCCCACATCTACAATCCCGGAACCTGAAAAGCTGAGGCAGAAATAGGAGTTTACCGATGGTTTCCATCATAATAACAAGTTTGAAGCTATCCTGGAATACATGAGCCCTCAAAAAAAAAATCCCCTCATTCATTCAGTCACCAATTTTATAAACATTAACTGAATGTCTATATTTGGCCAAATCATGCTTGACTGAGATTTGGAGATTAAGTGCCTTTACCACATAAAGATGGGCAGATGAACAGGTAATTAAATGTTAAATGTAATTTGGGACAGTGGTTGCTATAATGAACTTAGCTGGCAGACTGAACTTAAATCTTAGTTTTTCTTTTCATTGAATGAGTGGCATTGATGACTCTATGAACCTCTCTATATTCACTTTCTTATAATTACAAGGTGATGATTCTTTCACTAAAGCCAAACTTTCTATATGTTCTCTTGGTCCTGGGTTTTTTGTTTTTGTTTCTGTTTTCGCCATCTTCTCAAGAACATTTACCTTTAAAACCTTGACTTTAAACAAAAAGATTATTTTTTACATGTATTCACTTAGTGTTTGCGGGCACATAGGGAACCAGAAGACAGGTTGTGAGTGTCAGTCTTCTTCCACCTGTGGGATACAGAGATCAAGCTCAGGTCGTCAGGAATAGCCCCAAGCAATCTTCCCTACTGAGTCATCTCACCAGCTGCGAGTGATCTAGGAGAGCTCCACACAGCCTAGATGACATTCCGAAACAGAATGATGTCAACTATGATGTCAGCTAGAAACTTAGAGGCACTCAAGGAGCAGATGGAAGGCCAGCTGGAAAGGAGGCTGCCTGTGGCTCACAACCCCCATGACTTGTATCCCACAAAGTAGAAAACAGAAGTTTTGTTTCGCAAGGCAGAGGAGGATATAAACTTGAAAGGACTTGGGTTTGATAAGGCAGAAGGTGTGAAGGAGTTTTGAGCACAGCAGCACATTTGCCACCAAAGTGAAGGAAGGAAGCTTGTTAGATGCTTGAGGGTCAATGAAAAGCTGCTGAGAATCAATGTCATGAACCTCATCAATAAACACAAGAATCTGACCATCAAGGTTCTCCTCAGAGAAGAGGGGACCATAAACAGTCATGAGGCAGAAGTCCTTGGATGAGAAAGTGAACATGCACCTAGACATCAATATCAAAGAACAGAAAGCGAGCAGCATCAGTTTGGAAAATTGAGCATATACCACCAGTGTCATGCCTGGTAGCCCTGCCACCCACCACAGAGAGATCCTTCTCCTTGGGAGCTAGGGATGTTGTACACAGTGGTATTCTACACCAAGAGCCTCTTTTTCATTCAATTAAGGATATCTTTTCTTGACATCATAATCTGGGATTGAAGTTATTCTCTTCTGGAGCTTAGATAAATCATTCTAAGACCTCCTAGGTTTTAGGGTTTCAAAGCCATTATTCTGATTTGTTGATCTTTGTATGTGACTTATTCTTTTGGCTTCCAGTTGTTCAATATACTCATGGTTTCAACTATAAAATGATGTGAAGAGAATCTTTCCTCTGGTCCTTCTGACATTCAAAATGCCTCCTGTATCTTGAGAACCATCTCTCTCAACTAGATTTGTAAATTTTCCTACTTTGATTTTGATAAAACATATCTTTTATGCCTTTACCTTGCCCAGTCAGACGGTTTCTAAGACTGGTCATTTAAGCCTGCTCGAATGTATTGTGTGTACTGTATTATTCTAGTTTCATTTTGTTGCTGTACACTTATTTATTTAGTGTTTATGGGCACACCTGTTTCTGCCTCATCTGTCTTGTCTGTGAGTCCTGATATTCTGGCTCCCACCTGATCCATTTTGGTTTTTTTGTTTTTTTTTTTTCTTCCTTCTTTATTTTGTATTTATCAAAAAAAAAAAAAAACACAGTAAAAAGAATTTAAAATGTGGAAGAGTTAACAATAACTATACAGAGGATAAGAATGATAAGCATGGCTTATCAAGGGAAGAAATACAAATAAGATTGCTACACCTATATTTTCTTTGTGTTCATCTTTC